>MU227357.1:1607904-1641639 GCA_018584345.1 Thuja plicata
ACACAAGCTTTGATACCAATTTTTAGTAATAACTAAGGGGGGGGGGGGTGAATCAGTGGCCTAAAAATTTATCCTTCAACTATTTACCACCAATCAAATAAACCTTAGATTATTAAGTCCCTACAAGATGCATGCCATGAAATACTTATAGTGATTAACTATCTGTCAGTTTTTCTTGTCTATCCTTATTCTCCTTGATTACCGATAAGTAGTAAAAATATTTACCAAAACTCATTAAATAAGCAGAGTATACCAATCCATCCAGAAATGCATATGTGAAATGTAAAATAGTAAAGAAATAAACCATACACACATAACACATGGATTTTAATGTGGAAACCCTGTTAAGGGAAAAACCACTGGGACCGGTACCCCAAATTTTCACTCTTCTGAAGTGAGCCCTGTTAGGAGACAACCCTATTAAAGGTTACAAACACACTGTTAAGTGTGACCTTGTTAGAGGATTTCATACATAGAGGTTGTCACTTAGTATCGGGCATCTATTGCTACCATCCTTGAATCCACCTTCTTCTTAGACTGTCAATAGGTATCGGGCAAGTTCAATGCTACTTTTATGAATCAACCTTTTTGGCATTCCTTGGGATGTACCTCAATATATAGAAGAATGTTAAGTCTTGCTTGGTTAAGAGATTTGATGCTTCAATGGTTAAACTGAAACATTATGACCTATTCATGATGCAACTTTGAATTACAGATTTTTAGATCTATTTAAGTACATTACCTCTCTTATCAATGTATCAATTCAATTCTTTGTGCTCCACACTTTCTTCTTTGTAATGCTATGCTTCACTGTTCGTCAGTGTCTGCAAAATTCTTTAGCTCTCCTTTAGCTTGATTGATCAGGACTGTATGATGTTCTTCTTCATCAATTTCTCTTTAGCATCCTCTTTCTATTCACTCCCCTTCCCATGCATATGGAAATGAATTAATATTTTCTCTTATATAGACATGATATTCATTGATTATTGATTCTTGATTCTTGGCATGAAAAACAATCCAGCCAATCTGATTTAAAGCATAACTCCTTATTTATCTCATAGTTATCTTCTTGCCAACTGTACAAATCTTCTTTAAATCAATCACTTAACTCTGGTCGAATAAAACAAAGAAAACAACCAGTTAAGTCTTATCTTTAGCTCTTTCTAGCTAGATATTTTGTCATTTTCTAAACTCTCTATTCTGTTGGTCAACTATGCAGTTAGTTGTCGGTGACAACTGCAGTTTCATCGATGTGACTCCAGTTAGCTTTGGGATCTCTGTCAGTTGGGCATGATTGGATTTTACTCATCGGGCAACTCTATTTTCAGCTCGTCGGGCATCCTATAGTTTTTCTTCATCAGGCAACACTATCTTCAGCTTGTCGGGTATCACTGTGAATTTTCTCTTTTGCTTTTACCGATGGTGTGCACTTCATCGGTATTGTTTTTCACTTAGTGAATACTTGAATTTTATGCATTGTTGAAAGCATAACCTTTGTTCCATTGATTCTCTGGATTATTTGGCATTATGTACATGACCATACAGATGATATCAAGTTGACATCAATGACAATACAAACCATTAACTATTTTAATGTCTTGCATTATCTTCAACTTAACATTATCAAACATTCAATCAGTTACATATCATTAATAAGATACTTTTTCCCTTTAAGGTTTTAGCCTCAAGAAGGTATTTATTTATAGTGGATCAAAAGGAGATTGACTTTAGCTCTATTTCCACTTCGTTCATCCTTGCAGGGTGAGTACTTTTTCCCACTGCACCAGGCCCTCTATAAGGTAAAATGAAAAAAATGGATAATAATTAAGGGTCTAGATTCATGATCACCCTCAAGGAGTGAGAGCATACTCTTCTACAAAAGTTGCTCCTCCCAAATATGTCAAACATGCATTCATTTACCCAAGAATTTTTTGTAAATGATGAATTAAGTAGGTCTAGGTTTCTAATTGTCTTTAAGAGATAAGAGAATACTTCCCTACTACTCAATGAATCATCAAAATAGTCCTCTAATTAAGCTAGATTCCTAGAGAAACAAGTTAATGAAGACAAAGTTTTCTTGAATCTCATTGGCTACCTGCAAAAGAGATATGTGAGTAGTTTTATTTGATATGTCTTCATCAAGTGTCCTAGAAATAGATGTTAAGTTTTTTCAAAATGACAAGATGACACAACAAACAATATCAAATGTTAGCATTAGTCCAAAATTAGAAATTAAATTTAGCTCAGAAATGCTCTCTATTTTTTAAACGACTAAACACCATATGACTAAAGATAGGGTATCATACGACTAACTGATTCCTTTCATATGACTAACTACAGTAATCCATATGACTAATGAATTTCATACAACTTAAGGCATAAGTTCATACAACTAATGATCCATACAACTAATATTATCATACCATACAACTAATGATCCACCATACAAGTTATGAACACCCTTTGTACAAATCAGGATGCCATATGCGTTAAAGATCTATACCAGCCGACTAAGGATTCCATTGTACAAAGATATGTTAGTCAGGGACCTGCAATTGTCAATTTCGTGAGAATTTTGAGGGAGAATTTTAGAATTCTACCCCATGGTGGGCACCAAAAATGTTCGCGTGAATTATTGCACCCGCATATCCTATAACACAACACTTAAATAACTCATTATTTCAATTCTTAGTATAAAGAAATCAATCAAAATAACATAATTGAAACCAAACTATAGCTTCCTAGTCATAATGAGTATGATCTACATGTATATTTGCTCTCATAATTGGCAATAGATCAATGCCAAGCCATTATGAGATGGAAGATTCAATTGAAATTCAACTAAATGATTGTAATTAAGATGATCAACCTGATGAATTATATGAAATTGAATGCAGTTAAGAAAGATGAATTCTAAGATGAGGTGAATTATGCATCTACATGATCAATTCGGCTATGAAATTTAATGAAAACTGATTTCAGATGATGAATTAACACTAAATTTGAGCTCTTGAATGCACAAATTAAGAATTAAAACTAGCATTATGTCTATACAAATGATGATGGATGGATTCCTAATGCCTTAATTGAGCTTGTTTATATAGATTTTCCTTGGAGGGAAAAGTTTTGAATTTGAATTCGATGATTGAGATCAATCCATGATGGACGATGGATATTTCAAGTTGAGTGATCCTTGCACTTGAAGCTCATTAGTTAGAATTAACTTGTTTTTCCTTTTGTGAGTTGAAAGGTTAATAGGACAATTAATTAAGTCACTTTAATTAATGTCACTAGCCATAGGATTTTAGATTTTGATTTAATTAATTAGGATAGGACTATTAGTTAATGTTTTTCTCTTGATTATTGAGCTTTGATGCTTGATTAATTATGATTGATTTTTTATGGATTATATAAGCAAATTGATTAAATTTACTCATACAATTATGTGTAGGATTTTACTTGATGCCTTGGTTAGGGTTTTAATCCTTGATTATGACTTAGGGAAATTTGAATGAGATTTAGGCCTCTTGAATAAACTAGACCATTTTTAGGTGATTACCTTTTATACTGATTTGGAAAATAGTTCATAGTGATCCAAAAATAATGTTACCAAGTGATGTAGTTTAGTAGTTGTGATCAGTTTATGTTTTGGTCTGGAAATATGTTGTGATGACTTCTAATGTGGATATCTGGCAAGTTATGTGGCTTCTAATGTGGATTTTGGATCTCACCATATCATGTGAGGTTCATATACAACTAGAAAGTGATGTGGTTCTTTGGCCAGTGTGATACTACATGTTTGAGATGGCAATGGAAGTTTCGGTAATTGCAGATATGGTATGGGCTATGTGTAATGTGTTCATGTTCCCCTCTCTCTCCTAGAGTGGATCATGCTTCTTGATTTAGGTCAAGGTTCAATATTTAATATTTATCTCTTATATAGATAGGGCTTCATGATTTTGTCTGGGTATTTCATTTAATGTTTATCTTTTATTCAGATGGGTTCATGTTATGTGTGACCTATGTTGTGACCTATGTTTTGGTCTAGTTGATATTATTGTATTTTTCTTATGGCATGGACTAATTATTATTTCCCTTTGGCATGAACAACCTTTTTGTAAACTCCAATGATCTAGATCTTGTGTATAATGTGTGCTTTGGCAAAAGGAAAGAGTGTGATGAGCAAAAAAGTGAAGATCTACAAGCAGAGTTTCAAAAGACTAGAAGATTAGTTTTTGTGATTGTTGCTTGTGACTATGGTGGAGAAAGAAAGGAAAAGACAATGTGTTTCTAAGGTTGACAAAGTTATGCATAACAACTATATTGTTAGGATAATTTCTCTTTATCTACTATGAATAGTTTGATGTACCTTGTCCCTAGGACAAGAAGTCTTCGGTGCACAAGTTCTTATTTGTATCTTTCTACTTTAGCAATGATCCTCTATATGCAATTATAGAGTAGTGAGATCCTATATGTATTCAGTATTGTATTGGTAGTGAGCCTCTTTTAAAAGTCTAGAAGTGTAAGATCCTTCTTTCCTTGTGATCAAACTTTATATATCAGTGATTTATCTTTGTGAGGAAGTGTTCACCATGGTTTTTACTAGTTTTGGTTTTCCACATATAAAAACTCTTGGTGTTGATGTGTTGTTGTTTCAGTTCATTATTTTCTTAATGTTTTATGTGGTAAATATTCAAGTCAGTTGATTAATTAAGTGATATTTTGGTTTATGTTGATTCACCCCCCTCTCAACATTGGGTGTGTGTTCAACAATGGGTATTAGCAAGGCTCCTCTAGAAGAAATTTAACCAGTTGAGGAAGATTCGGGGAAGATACAAAACTTACACTTTCAGGATTTGGTATTTGATGGTACAAATATTCCTTATGGGAAAGATAATATGTGGGCATATTTGGAAACTTTATAGAATGGTATTTGGGAGGTTATTCAAACTCATTTTAATCCACCTTTTGGAAGACTTTTGACTATGGACGAAGAAAAACAAAATGAAGCTAATGTGAATGCAAGCGCAATAATTTTCAATAGTTTATGTGGTTTAGAAGGATATTTAAAGACAAAACACACAAAACTAATGACCCTAAAAAATAAGTATTAGCTCTTAAGGAAGGCATAAGATGAGAATGTTGAAAGCTACATATATAGAGTCACATATGTTGTTGATGGAATCAAATTTTTTGGTGGAAATATAGAAGACACAAATATTATACTCAAGATCTTACTAACCCCATCGAAGGAGTTCATACCAATGGCATGTTATATAAGAGAAAGAAATGATCTAAGTAATTATTTAATTGATCAACATATTGGATCGCTTTCTTCATTTGAGATGGCTGAAGTTGAAAGAGAAAAGAGAGAGACACTTCTTTTAAAGTTGTTGTAGAAGTTGAACCAGAGACAAGCAAGATGTCAGTGGAGGCTAAATAATTTATTTCAAGAAGATTC
Source organism: Thuja plicata (assembly GCA_018584345.1). Taxonomy (NCBI): domain Eukaryota; kingdom Viridiplantae; phylum Streptophyta; class Pinopsida; order Cupressales; family Cupressaceae; genus Thuja; species Thuja plicata. The sequence continues at coordinate 1,613,366 of MU227357.1, forward strand.
AATTGAGGCACTAGAAAATACAAAAGTAAGTTACCTCTTAAGTGCTTTATTTTTTGAAGAATATGACATTTTTCTAATTCTTTCAAGTATAAGGAATATTATAGTGAATCAAAATATGATAATAGAAAAGGCAATCCTAGGAAAGGTGATTTCAGGAAAAGAACTAGTTTCAAAGGCAGGAATAAAAAAGAGTTTATGTTCCATGGAGGAACGCTTCTCTAAAATTGAATATAATGATGAATTTATTAAGGAATCTCTATTTATTGCTATTTCACAAAGTAAAGAAGTGAAGAAAGAAGAGACTACATTACATGCTAAAATTGTTGCAGATGCATGGATTGTAGATTTCAAATGTTCGAATCATGTGACAAGTGAAAGGGATAGATTTATTCAATTGGAAGAGTATGATGGAGGAGAAAATAGATTTTAAGGAGAAGGAAATGCACAAATCAAAGGTGTTAGAACAATTTCAATTGATGGTAAGCATAAATTTATGATGTTTATTATGTTGAAGACTTGAAACATAATTTGCTAAGTGTTAGTAAAATGTGTAAGAAAGGTTATGAAGTTATATTCAAAATTCATGGTTTTGTTATTAAAAGGAAAAAGATTGGTAAAAGGGCTGCAGAAGGTTTTAGGACTACAGGGAATATCTATTACATTGAACATAAAAGTGAAATTTTATGTTTTCTAACTCAATACAATGGAAGTTGGGGAGATGAAGTTAAGAAATTCAAAATGGAACTCAAGGAACTCAATCAGGACAAAGTGAATTCTACATTACTGAAGAATAGTGAGGAAAGAAAGAATGAACCAAAAAAATGATGGAAGATGAATGGGTTTTGGTTGATTGGAAGAAGGAAGATGAGATAAATATTTTGGTGGACCATAAGCAAGTAGAAGACAAAAAGGATTTGGCACACCAGGAGTAGGGGAAAGACAAAAAAGATTTGGCAGATTAGATCTAGGCACACGATAAAAACTGATTGATGAATAAGAGATATCCTATTTATCATTTCAAGTATTCACCTTTTAATGGAGCTTTATTTTCTTGCCATAAAGCAGCGCATAGAGATAATGAATGTAGAACTCAGAAAATGATTTATGCTTTAATGGAAGATGTTATCATTGCAATAAGTTCTGACATAGGGAAGTTCAATACAAATGTAGAAGGAATATGAGTATAAAGGTTAAAAACTTCAATGGGTATTTCTATGGTTGCAATGGATATGGATATAGAAAGGTTGAATGCATAATAAACATCAATGTTAGGAATAATAAAACTCCAAGGATGAAAAAAGATCGTATGGTTTTCTACAACTATAACATGAAAGGACACGTTGCAAGGTTTTGCAACAGTATGGATCAAAAGGATGATCTTCCAATGGTTGCAAAAGACTTAGAAGAAATGAACAAGACATATTTGATGAAGAAAACAAAAGATGCTCCTGAAGGTAGTCCATCATCCATTTTTACCGGTGTTCTATCTTTTGATAAATGACTTAGATTTCAAGGTCTAAGGGGGATTTTTCACGCGAATCTATTTTCCTCTTCGAGGTTGAATGTTGAGTATCTCCTCAGCATGGAAATAAGAATTGAAGGGTTTTCTAGAGGTAAGATTTGTGTTTTGTGATCTAGAAAGGTGAGTGGTTGGTTTAGTAAATTTATGTATTATTTGTCTGGTTTTGTTAGAGATTGTACATACTAAATTATGTCAAAATATAAATTAGATAAATGATATGTTTGTTGGTTCACAAATTAAGATGCATTTTGATAGCTTGAATAACAATGTTGCTAGTTGTAGAAGATTCTTTGATGAGTTTAAGGATGGTTTGTTCCTGAGGAACTAGTTTCCTCCAGAGATTATTGATTGGTATAAGGATTATGTTGATAATGATTTATATTACATAAAAGCTATTGAATTCATAATTGTTTGGGAAACTAAGTTTTACTATGAAACTACTGAGAAATAATGTATAAGAAAAATTCTAAAGGGTGTTAATGCTACAAAGATCGAAGCTGTGTCAGAACACTCTCTTTCTATCATTTAAAGGAAAGACAAAGGTAAGAGTAAGGGAATTAAAGATTTATTTAAAAAGACCTTGTCCTTTAGTGAACAGGAAAATAAAGTCACAAGAATTCATCTGGAGAAATTATTTTCTCTGGTGATTGTTCCAAGTGACAGTAAAGAGGAGGAAAAAAAAGGTGTTGGTGAATAAAAGGAAACCCTAGGCATTAATGTACAGGTTGATGCTTGTGAGGATAATGTTTCTTGTCATGTCTCATCAGATGAAGATGATCTGTCAGTTGAAGAGTTTCTTAATATGTTAAGTCAGTCTGGAGGATTAAAGATAGTTGGAGATATGCTCCATAACATTTATTCATATGATCAAGATACTTTTGAGTTTCTCTAAGAGAAGCTTGGGTTTTTTCCCTTACTTATTCTAGCTAAGTGCATTAGAGTGGTGCTATTGAAGTTGATGAAAACTATCAAACCACAGCTCCCAAGAATCACCTGCATGCAAACCTATCTAGTGCAGAGGTGACAACAATAAGTGTAGTGTTCCTTCTTTGCCTTCAATAAAGCACCCAAGCCAACTTGGGTTCTCCTAGGATCCTAGATCCCCTTTCACACAATGTATCCTACTTATCCAAGGTATTAGAACCAATTTCCAAATTTCCCAATTGGATACAATCCAATTCAAACTCTTACACTTTTGGGCTTTAGGGACACTAACCCTATTTTATGCCTAAACCTAGAATTCTTCACCATTTACTTCACCAACAAAAAATAACTATCAAGACACCTTCCTTATGTCCTAAGGACCAATAATCACCATTTGTTTCAGCCCTCCACCTTCTGAATAGTACGTATGTAAGATTGTCCTAGAATTCCTTGTAGTATTATCTAGGAGGTTTTTCCAACTTAAATTTCCCTCCTAATCACTTTCTAGAAAACTAAGGATATATCTAGATACCCTTTATGAAGTTATGTCAGACCCTAAATCCTTGAAGTTCAACTCCACTCCAGAAACCCCTAACTCTCACCAAGTTCACAGACCTAATTGGCCTAATTAGGCTTGGATTTCAAGGCAAGTACTAGAAATTAGGTGCATGGGATTGAAAAAATGCTTTAGATGTCTTCAAATAACTCCATACATTTTGAATCCACTCCTAATTCACTCAACCAATCTCTTTATCAAACAAAATACTTCCTTCTCCTTCATTCTAGGCTGAATATATTGAGATATTCAACCTAGGGCTTGATGCATGAGGGTCTTACCCTTCAAGCCATTTCCTGATCTTTTTGAATAATTAAATATACCATCCTAACTTGAATTTTATAGGATCTTAGAGAAATCCACATGTTAGAATGCAAGTTAGGACTCCACTTGCAAACTGTGCTTCAAATAGGCTCCTTCAAGGTCTGCTTTTTGTAAACTCCAAATAAAACTTGTCAAATCAAAACCAAATGACTTAAAATCAATCTCAGAGTGACAATAACACACAATACATTCAATACATCAACTTGGTTTCCCAAACTCACACCTTACATGACCGTACAACTCAGAAATGCTCACAAAACTACTTCATATTCCATTTCTCATGCATCAAAATTACATCTCAGAACTACTAACCATGTTGGTTCAAAGTAAGAACTTAAGAAAACATAAAATGTGAATTTGGATCGATCAAAAATGCCCTGTGACTATTGGGATACCATCTTGCATCTCTCGAGCAACTTTTGCAACATTTGGCAAAACTTGTCTTTTTGCACTCGATGACCTTAGGAATGAATCCAAACCTTTCCAAATGAAATAAAATTCTAAGAATAACATGACTCTAAGGAGTTTAACACTAAGGATTCTAAAAAAAAAAAACATGCTTAAAGAGACATAAACCTAACTAAGAGATCCAAATTGACTAAGGCATCTCTAGGCTCATAAGGTTGCCTAAGAGATCCTTGACCATACACACATGAATCCCAAAACCAAAATAGGATGATCCTCTAAGATCAATCCATTTATGACAACCAAGATCCTCTAGGATCAAAACAAAGAAAGTCATGGGTGCACTACACCATACTCCATAAGACAAAATTAACTCAAGTCCCTTGAGTTGGGAGATGTTTTAGATTGAAACTAGTCTTCTTGATATCTTCAGGTGTTAGCCAAGTAGCATCCTCCACTGAATGGTGTTTCCATTTGATTAGGTATTAATAGAAGGTGGATTTCCTAGTTTGTTTGTCTATCCTCTTGTCCAGTATGTAGTCAATCTCTTGTGTTGGTGTTTTTGGTAAATCTTGTAGCTCCTTGTCCTATGGTAGATCTTGAACACTTGCAATAGAGACATCAGTGGCAGGACCTTTGTATGGATATAGGTAAGCTACATTGAAAATGTGAGATAATCCAATGGTGGGAGGTATTTCAATTATGTATACATTATTGCCACATTTCTTCAATATTTTGAAAGGGCCTCTCTTTTTCATCATCAGTTTGGTGTACTTTTCCTTGGGTAATCTTTCCTTCATCAGGTGAACCATAACCATATCTCCAACTTTGAATTGGACATCTCTCCTCTTGGCATCTACAACTTGTTTGTACTTCTTAGAGGTTTTTTTGAGTCTGTCCTTTACTTGTTGATGAATGGTCTTCATTACCTCTTCAAAATCCTCAGCTTGGGCACTCCTCTGGCCAAAATCATAAATGTTTCTTAGTTCCAAGACACCCCTAGGGTGGAATCCATAGACAATTTGGGAATCCATAGACAATTTGGGAAGGACCGAGTCCTGAACTTCTATTAACAAAATCATTGTAGGAGAACTTTGCTTGAGGGAGGATTGAATTCCATGCCACTCCATACTCCTTTGTCAGGCATCTTAGCAATTTTCCTAGAGACCTATTGATGACTTTAGTTTGTCCATAAGATTGAGGGTGGTAGGCAGATGACATAGCTAGATTTTTTCCAAGTTTCTTCCATAGGGTACGCCAAAAATGTCCCACAAACTTGGGGTCTCTGTCTGAAACAATGGCAAGTGGTAAACCATGGAGTCTCACAATCTCCTTGAATAATAGCCCTACAATACTTGAGGCATCATGTGTAGTCTTACAAGGTAAGAAGTGGGCCATCTTGGAGAATCTGTCTACAACCACATAGACACTGTCATAACCTGCCTTTGTCCTTGGAAGACCCAATACAAAATCCATGTTGATGGAGTCCCAAGGTTTTTTAGGGATGGGTAATAGTGTGTACAATTCTACATTTGAACTGGTGCCTTTGGCTTTTTGGTACACTAGGAAATTCTCTACAAATCTCCTTATCTCAGTCTACATCTTGGGCTAGAAGTAGAACCTTCTTACTAGTTCAAGTGTCTTATCAAGACCAAAATGGCCTGATAGACATCCACAATGCTTCTCTTTTATGATGCTCTCCCTCATCAAACAACCAAGGATACATAATTGACTCCCTTTAAACAACAATCCTTCTTGAATCATATATTCTGCAAATTCAGTGTGATATCTATCTCCTAGTTCCAAACAAACTTGGTAAATTTCTCTGAAGTCTTCATCATTGGGATACATGTCTTTGAGGAAAAATATACCTACACTTTCCAAGGAAACTTCTTGTATAGCCAAATTCCTCCTTCTTAATGCATTAGCTACCTTATTAGCTACTCCCTTTTTATGCTTTATGGTGAAAGAAAATGCTTGCAAGTATTCCATCCACTTGAGGTGTCTATGGTTTAGTTTCTCCCACTTGTTAAGAAAAATCAAAGCATGATTGTCAGTAAATACAACAAATTCTTTTGGCAATAAGTAATTCCTCCAATTTCTTAGAGATTCGACCATAGCATACATCTCCAAATCATATGTAGAATATTCCTTCTTAGCTTCATTAAGCTTTTCATTGAAGAATGCCACAGGTCTCCCTTCTTGGCTAAGAACACTCCCAATAGCTCTTTTACTAGAATCACACTCAATGGTGAACACCTTGTGAAAATTAGGGAGAGTTAAGATAGGTTGTTGAGAGACCCTTGTCTTCAAGTATTCAAAGGACTTGTCTGTAGCATCAGTCCATACAAATTTGCATTCCCTTCCCCCTTTGATAGTGTCTATCATTGGTGCACTCACCCCACTAAAATTCTTCACAAATTTCCTATAGAAACTAGCTAGTCAATGGAAAATTTTGACTTCACTGAAATATTTTGGAGTGGGCCAATTCAATATGGCTTCTACCTTGGAAGGATCCATTTTCAATTACCTTTGGAGATGAAAAAGCCAAGAAATATCAGTTCCTCTTGCATAAACACACATTTTTCCAAATTTATCCTCAACTTTTCTTCATGTGGCCTCTTCATTACCATATCTAAATGGACCAAATGCTCTTATTTATCTTTGCTAAAGATCAATATGTCATCTAAATAAACAACTAAAAAGTGATTTATGAAAGGCTTAAGGACCTCATTAATTAATCTCATAAAATTAATAGGAGCATTAGAGAGGCCAAAGGGAATCACTACCCATTCAAACAACCCCTCATTGGTTTTGAAATCTGTCTTCTGCTCATCCTCTTCTCTGATCCTAATTTGATGATACCCACTCTTTAGATCAATCTTTGAGTAATATTTTTCTCCTCCTAGGCAGTCCATGAGATCTTCTCTCCTTGGCATAAGAAACCTATATCTGATGGTTATCCTATTTATGGCTCTAGAGTCAGTACATAGCCTCCATGTACCCTCTTTATTAGGTGCTAGGACTACAAGTACTGCACAAGGGCTTATGCTCTTCCTAGTGAAGCCTTTTCCCATCAACTCTTGAATCTGTCTTGCAACTTCTGCATTTTGGTTAGGGTTCATCTTGTAAGCAGCCTTATTTGGTAAGGTAGAACTAGGTATGAGGTCTATACATTGGCTAATATCCCTCTGTGGTTGTAAAACATCAGTACTCTTGTCTGCAACTATCCCTTTGTATTTGTGCAACAAATCTGCTACTTCTTTGGGGCCAACACTTCTCTGAGGTTCTTGACCTTTTGGTGTCTTCTTAGGCTCTATTTTGGGCTTTACTATGATGGAAAAACAAGGTGTTCCTCTCTCCTTAAGAACTTTCAAAAATTCCTTCTCTCGCACTAAGGTAACACTGTTTGTTAAGGCTTTGTCTTTCTTAGAATCAATGAGAGGTGTCATAGTGTAACTAATCCCATTCTTAGTCAAAGTATACACATTTTTTCTTCCCCCCATGTTGGGCATCAACATCATATTGCCAAGGTCTTCCTAGGAGAAGATGACATGCATCTAGATCCACAACTTCACACAAAACTTTATCTTTATATTCTCCTTCTTGGAATTCTACCCAACATTGCTCATCTACTAAAGCTTGTTGATCCTTATCAAGCCAAGATAATTTATAGGGGATTGGGTGGGGTATTTTCTTCAAACCAATATGATCTATCATTGAATTAGAAACCAAATTCTCTATAGAACTAGAATCAATAATAACTTTGCAAATCTTACCAAGTACCTTGCAGTGAGTTCTAAATAGACTCTTCCTTTGTGGGGGCTCCTTGGGAGTTTGCATCTTTAGGAGTGTCCTATTGAACATTATGCATTTTCCTTGCTCCAGGTCTGTGGGTTTGGATCTAGTGGTGTGGTAGGAGGTCATGCTTTGACAGTCCTCATCTTGAGTGAGTTGGACTCTTCTATCTCCACCTGATGTACCAATGTTGTTTGGACATCTAAAAGATTGGTGGCCAACCTGATTATAGGAAAAACACTTTCCAGTGAATGTAGAGTTGCTTCTACCTCCTGACCTTCCTCTGCTATCACCTCTACCCCCTCTAAAATTACCTTTTTTATTCTTCTCTCTATCATACTCTTGGTGGTTGGATTCTCCCTGTGGTATTGGAGATGATCCTCTTCCTTGAAACCTTCCCGTACCTCTGAAACCATTTCCTCTTCCTCTACTATTCTGTTCTCCTCTCCTTCTTTGTTTTTCTTCAATATTCATAGCCATCTGATAGAATTACTGTATAGATTATGGGAAAAAAAAACTTAGTTCATCCTAGATACTGTACTTGAGCCCATTCATGTATCTAGGAAGTTTTTGTTTCTCAGTTTCAGGGGCAGTTGCCTTCATGGATATCTTGTGGAATTCATCAGTATAAGATCCCACATCAAGAGCCTTTTTCTATAAATTCTATAACTTTTTTGTGCAGAGTTACTTCATAGTCTTCAGGAATAAATTGCTTCTTGATTTCTCTTAACATCTTCATCCATGTGGTTATAGGGTCCTTTTATTTCTCTACATCCCTCTCCCTTTGTAGGAAGTTCCACCAACTTAGTGCAGGTCCTTTCATTTTGGACTTGGCAATCTTTGTTCTTTGTGAAACGGGGATATCCTCACATTCAAAATAGTTTTCTAGGGCTTCCACCGAATCCATACATTCCTCAGGGTCCATCTTACCCATGAACATTGGTAGGTCTGGTTTGTTATCTCTCCTACCCACTCTCTCCAAATATTCTATGATTCTTTGCTCTTCTGGTACCTTCTTCTTCTTCTTCTTCTTCTTCTTCTTCTTCTAACTCTGAATCATCCCCATTAGTCCTACTTATCTGAGAACTCTTCAATTACTCTATTTTCATTTACATCTTCTTATTCTTAGCTGCCCACTCCCTCACAATCTTGGCTAGCTCCATTTTAGTGACCCTCATAGGGATCTCTACATCAGTGTCATCAGTCTTCTATGCCATTCTTATTCCCAAGATATTTTCTAAGCTCTGATACCACCTAGTGTATAGGTGAAAATAAGAAGTGTAGTGTTCCTCCTTTGCCTTCAATAAAGCACCCAAGACAACTTGGGTTCTCCTAGGATCCTAGATCCCCTTTCACACAATGTATCCTACCTATCCAAGGTAGTAGAACCAATTTCCAACCTTTCCCAATTGGATACAATCCAATTCAAACTCTTACACTTTTGGGATTTAGGGACATTAGCCCTATTTTAGGCCTCAACCTAGAAGTCTTCACCAGTGACTTCACCAACCCAAAATAACTATTGGGACACCTTCCTTATCTCCTAAGGACCAAGAATCACCCTTTGGTTCATCCCTCCACCTTTTGTACAATACCTATCTAGGACTGTCCTAGAATTCCTTGCAGTACTATCCAGGAGGTTTTTCCAACTTAACTTTCCCTCCTGATCACTTTATAGAAAAATAAGGATATATCCAAATACCCTTTATGAATTTATGTCAGACTCCAAAGCCTTGAAGTTCAACTCCACTCCAGCAACCCCTAACTCTCACCAAGTTTGCTGACCTAATTGGCCTAATTATGCTTGGATTTCAAGGAAAGTACTAGAAATTGGGTGCATGGGATTGAAAAAGTTCTTTGTATGTCTTCAACTAACTCCCTAAAACTTGAATCCACTCCTAATTCACTCAACCAATCTCTTTATAAAAAAAAATACTTCCTTCTCCTTCATTCTAGGATGAATACATTGAGATATTCAGCCTAGGGCTTGATCCATGAGGGTCTTACCCTTCAAGACATTTCCTGGGCTTGTAGAATCATTAAATATACCATCCTAACTTTCATTTTCCAAGATCTTAGAGAAATCCACAGGTTAGAATGCAAGTTAGGACTCCATTTGCAAATTGTGCTTCAAATAGGCTCCTTCCTGGACTGCTTTTTGTAAACTCCAAATAAAACTTGTCAAATCAAAACCAAATGACTTCAAATCAATCTCAGAGTGACAATAACACACAATACATTCAATACATCAACTTGGTTTCCCAAACACACACCTTACACAGCCCTACAACTCAGAAATGCTCACAAAACCGCTTCATATTCCATTCTCATGCCTCAAAATTACATCTCAGAACTTCTAACCATGTTGGTTCAAAGTAAGTACTTAAGAACACATCAATTGTGGATTTGGATTGATCAAAACCGTCCTGTGACTATTGGGCTACCATCTTGCATCTCTCGAGCAACTTTTTGACAACTTTTGCAACATTTGGCAAAACTCATCTTTTTGCACTCAATGACCTCAGGAATGAATCCAGACCTATCCAAATGACATAAAATGCTAAGAATAACATGGATCCAAGGAATTTAACACTAAGGATTCTAAAAACACAAAACATTCTTAAAGAGACATAAACCTAACTAAGACATCCAAATGAACTAAGGCATCTCTAGGCTCATAAGGTTGCCTAAGAGATCCTTGACCATACACACATGAATCCCAAAACCAAAATAGGATGATCTTCTAAGATCAATCCATTTACGACAACCAAGATCCTCTAGCATCAAAACAGAGATAGTCATGGGTGCACTGCACCATTGTCACAGAAAGAGAGAAGAAAAAAAGCTATGGAGGCCAAAAATAACAGATCGATGGAAGAGAAAATATATTGTGCAAAAAATGGAGAAAAAATATTAGTAGAAATAACATCCTCAATTCAGTAATAACTTACAAAGAGGGAATCCTTATAAAAAGGATACCAAAACCCTAAAGGGGAAATATCTAGGTTACATAATAATAATTAATAAAAGAATTAATTATTATATGCCTAAAGTTTAGCTTAAGTAAAAGAGAGATAATAAGTGACTTAATAATTAAATCAAGATGACTTAATTAATAAGTGGAATCACTTTATTACTCTAACACCCCCCTTAAGATAAACTTAGGGAGAAGATAAAAACCTAGAAACAACTACTGAAAGAAGGAAATGGGTCCCAACAACAAGGCCTGATTAGGTACCCAAGTACAAAAAATCCCTATAAATAGGAGAAAAAGGAGAAAACACAGTGGGAAAAACCCCTCTCTAAAAAGAGATAAATCCTAGTGAAGGAATAAAGAAGCCTCCAAACTAGAGAATGTCCTTGAAAATAGGAACAAAGAAAGAACATGTAGAAGACCTCTGAAGCATGAAGTTGTAAACACTATCAAAAAATAAGTGTTGGAACCTCCACATTAATAGAACACGGTCAGGTAGAGAAGACTATAAATAAAGACTAAAGAGATGATCAATCAAAGATGGAAGGATGCCTCTAAAAAGGAATGAAAGAGTGTCTGCATGGTAAATGATCAATCTCACCAAAATGCATAGGTACCTAGCCACTGCATCCGCCTAGTACATAGGAACAAATACTGAATACATAGCTCACTCCATCAAACCAAGGAAGTATTAGAACCAACAAGAGATACCCCCCCATAATGTTGAGTAGGGAGAGGCATGACAAGTACACTGATTCAGACTGCCAAGAAACACTCCATGATGAAGAACATACAAACACATATAAAGGATAGTGTCATGGAAGGATCACTCTCTTGACACACATCATGATGCTAATGTCATGGAAGGAACACTCACTTGACAAAGGTAGATGGCAAACAAAGAAAACATCAAACCCCCACATGGAACTTTATAATATAGTGCGAGTACAATCAGATACAAAATGTGCAAGATCCCAAGCATGCAAGATGGCACTTCATCTTAGTGTGTTTACAAAAAATGCTACAGAAAAAGATGTATACAATATCTAGAAAGGAAACGATCCCAGGACCTGAAACATCCAAGATATCCACCAGAATGCCATAAAGAAAAAATTTGAATAAAATATACATGGATCAAATTCTGGGTGTGAGACCCATACAAGAAGAAAGAGAACAAAACCATCTTTTTAATGCCATGTGAAAGTCAAAAAATGGAGTCTGGAGGAGCAAGATATAGTGACCAGAGCGCAAAATGGAACCCTGAATTTGACTGGGAAAAAACTATGTAAGATGGAAAAATAAAATAACCAAACCTAAAAAATCACATTGGCCTCGGAACCAGCTTTCCGTCAATATCTTGTTTGGCAAAAAATACCTCCGTTTGCTCAAGTTATGAGAAAAAAATGGATAATACCCCTAAAAAGGCACAAAAATGAGCCTGATGGCTCTCTGGTGGCTCTATGAGCGGAGGTGGCACTGCGGTGGTATGATGGTCGTGTAAGAGGGTGGCACCACTGGTGGTTGGTGGCACAATAGGCGGTGAGCGAGCTCTTGGCTCAGCTCACCAAGCTCTGTACTTGACAGCAGGGGTGGGCCCCACATAGTAACAAAAAAACTCCTTTTTCCCTTTTTTTCATGTAGAAAACATAAAAACAAATGCCATTTTCTCTCTCCTCCATGCAACTAGGCATGAATTTCAAGTTGATGTCAAAATTGAGGTAGCACAAAAATCAAGGCAACATCAAAACCAAGGCATATTTTTGCCTCGTAAAGCATGCCAAGGGTCGTGCATGCAAAAATATGGGCCAAATTTCAACTTTGTCCAAATAGGAAATGCCTTATATGAAAATGGTGGTTTGGGGCAATCTGGATGTGATCGTGAGGTTAGTTTGCGACCACGGTGCTTCAAAAAATATATCCACCCAAAATCCACAAAATTTTTCACAGAAAACCTCTCAAAAAACTAGATCTGAAGGGCAAGACCAAAAAATTCTCATGAAGAGGAGCATGAAAGGGCAGAGCTCTGATACCATATTGGAGTTGATGAAAAATATCAACCCACAGCTCCCAAGAATCACCTGTATGCAAACCTGTCATAGAAAGAGAGAAGCAAAAAAGATATGAAGGCAAAAAATAACAGATCAATGGAAGAGGAAACATATTGTGAAAACAATGGAGAAATACTCTTAATAGCAATAGCATCTTCAATTCATTAATAATTTACAAAGAGGGAATCCTTATAAAAGGAAAGAGAAACCCTAAAAGGCAAACCTTAAAGGGGAAATATCTAGGTTGCATAATAATAATTAATAAAAGAATTAATTATTATATGCCTAAAGTTTAGCTTAAGTAAAAGAGAGATAATAAGTGACTTAATAATTAAATCAAGATGACTTAATTAATAAGTGGAATCACGTTATTACTCTAACATGTTCATTTTTCTAGGGGGAGATTTTAGGCTTATTTTATTTTCTAGACTGATATTGGTGGTTTTTATCAGAGTGGTACAACAGTAATTATTTTTTTGACCTTTGTCCTTAAAAGAAAAGGGCCGGAGAAAGATAAGGAAAATGTATAGTTGACAATATTTTCTTCATAAGAATGAAATGTAGGAAGGTTAATGAGGAATCTTTTGTTATTTCAATTAGGGGGAGTTGACTATGAATAATATATTTATGAAATATTTTTGTTTTTTGTTTGATATTAATGAAAAGTGGGAGATTGCTGGAACTATATGTTTTTTGTTATTGTTTGGTTGTCATTGATGTCAAATTGTGTGGTCCAGAGGTATTTTCTAAAGACATGTTCTAATATATCTAATAGTCTGGATATGTCCAAAATAAGTAAGGTTGTGTGTTGGTCATGATAGTGCTACAGAACAGTGGAATACATGAATATATTATGAGTTCATGAGACAATGATGTTTATTAGTACTTCAATGTTATATTCTTAAGTATGAAAGTCAATGCATTTTAGATGTCAATGGTTCAGTGATAGAGATATATAGTTGCAGATGATAGTGTCACAATTGTGTTTTCAAAAGGATTCCACTCCAGAAATGAAGGTTTAAGATGTATAGATTTTTTTTTATTGTATTCAGGTTTAGTCTTAGTTTTGGTGTTTCCTGATGATCTGGAAACAGTTCCTAGTGATTCACAAGCAATGTTACCTATTGATGCAGCTGAGTAGTTGTGATGAGTTTATGTTCTGGTCTAAAAATGTGTTGTGGTGGCTTTTAATGTGGACAACTTGGAAAGTGATGTGGATTCTGACATGGATTTTGGATTTCACTGTAGCATGTGGACGTTTGGATACAACTGGAAAGTGACGTGGTTCTTTAGGCAATGCGATACTACATATTTGAGATGGCTATGGAAGTTTTGGTAATTGAGATGTATAACATGTTTTTGGTCCCCTCTCTCTCTCTTGGAGTGGATCAGGATTCTTGATTTAGGTATGGGTTCTATATTTAATGTTTATCTCTTGTTTATATGGGGCTTCATGATTTTGGTTTCGATATTGCATTTATTGTTTATCCTCTATCTGGATGGATTCATGTTATGTGTGATCTATGTTTTGGTCTAGTGGATCTTATTGTATTTTTCTTATGGCATGGCTGACTTGTATTTTTCTTATGACATGGATGACTTGTATTTTTCTTTTGGCATGGATGACTTTGCTGTAAGCTCTAATGATCTATCTTGTATGTAAGTACACTATGTGGTTTGGAAAAAGGAAAGTATGTGGTGAGAAAAAAAAGTGAAGATATAAAAGGAGAGTTTTAGAAGAGAAAAAGTTAAGTTTTTGTGATTTCTATTTGTGACTATGGAAGAGAAAGAAAGACAAAGATAGTGTGTTGTTGAGGTTCACAGAGTTGTGCAAAAAAATGCATTATCAGGAGAATTTATGTTTATCTACTTTGAAGGGTTTAATGTACCTTGTCCCTAGGATAGTGAGTCTTGGGAGCACAAGCTCTTTTTTGTATCTTGCTACTTTGACATTCACCCTCTATATGCAAGTCCAGAGAAGTGAACTCCTACCTGTATTCAATAATGTATTGGTAGTGAGCCTCTATTTACAAGTTTGGAGTAGTGAGCTCCTTCTTTCCTTGTAATTAAACTTTATATATCAGTGATTTATCTTTGTGAGAAAGTACTCACCATGATTTTTCCCAGTTTGGGTTTTCTATGTATAAAAATCTTGTTGTTGACCTTTTTTGTTTCAGTTCATTATTTGCTTAATGTTTTATACAGTGAATATTCAAGTCACTTGATTACTTAAGTGAGATTTTGGTTTATGTTGATTCACCCCCTTTTCCCCACTCAGTATTTGTTGTGTTTTCAAAACTCTAATCATGAAATACATGAATGAGTTCTGACAACAAAAGGCCTGATTAGGAACCCATGTATAATGGGCGCCTCTTAAAGCAGATAAAAGAGAGTAAAACCATGTGGGAGAAAACTCATCTCTAGAAACAAGAGGTGCACTGGATGAAAGAAACATAAAATGCAAAGGAAGGATTAAGAAGCCTCTGCGAAAAATGTCCCAAAAGGAATAGGGACATAAAGATAAACCTCAAAGCATAAAGAATCTGTAGAGAATCATTGAATAATAACTCTTATAGTGTTGAATGAAGAATCGCCTCTAAAAAAGATGATGATGAAGATCAAGAAGATAATAATGTGCATGGGTTCCCCAATTGACACTACTCGAACAATGAAGAGATGGAAAACAAAAGAAAAACATTTTTTAGTCAAAGATGCAGATGGAAAATGAATCTTCATGAGTAAATTGTTATTAAAAAATATAGGTGTCAATAGTTTAAAGAACTAATAAATCGAGGATATCTCACCTTCAAATAACTAGAATGAAATAGTATCTATATGGTAAAAGATCAATATCATTACAATACACTTGATGCATCCAACTAGTACATAGGAATACATATTGAATATGTAGGTCACTCTAAACGGAAACCAAGGGAGCATTAGCACCAACAATAAACCTCCCATAATGATAACAAGGAAGAGACATGACACATCCACTGAAACTGTGTGTCACTGAGTAGCACATGATGGGTAATTTGAATGTGCACAAGAAAGTACCTACAATTAAAAAAAGGATATACATCTAATGCATGCACACATGGGAGAATAATCAATGTGATTCAATGTCATCATGGAGGGACACTTACTAGACAAAGATGTGATGAAAAAACAAAAAGCACTACACAAAACCCCCGTGACATTTTATAATATAGTGCACGTACAAAATAAAGCACAATAGAATGTGCAAATCTCTAAAAAACCATACACAAGGGTGACACTTATCTCAGTGTGTCTACAAAGAGATAAGTGCATAGAAAAGATGCTCAAAACTCCCAAATTGGGAAAAGTTCTAGAAATACATGTAGAACAACTCAAGTGAAGTCATCCCATGGAAACAGATCCCTTGCAAGTATGAAAACACTGAAGTAATTGACTTGATAGTTACAATACAAAAATCTAAGAAAAAAGTACATGGAGAACAACATGGTAAAATGGATGCAAGAAGAAGATAGAGTAGAAAGCCATCTTTTAGGTGATTTGTAGATTTCAAAAAAGGAGTCAATATGAGTAAGTTAGAACCATGGAAATGCAAAAAGGAAGATCTAACTTCACAAACTTGATACAAAAATCTATGAATAATTTTATAAAATAACCACCAAAAATGGATCGGCACTAAAACCAAATTTCTGCATATATCTCATTTGTGTGATTTTGAGTTTGTATGCTCAAGCTATGACCAAAGAAGCAAAGACAAGTCAAAATAAAAACTAAAGGCTTGATGGGATGGCATATGTATGATGATGTCATTATAATGTCATGCTGACATCAACACCATATTTGGAGAATATTCTATCCACCAAAAAAGGTGCCAGTTGCTGGAAAAATTTGACCATGACTGGAATATGGTTTTCGAATCTCAAGAGATTCCTTGCTAAATTTAGGGGTGGTCACCAAATTTAGAGGCATCACTAAATTTGGCAGCCTTGCTAGTGTTGATGTTGGCACTTGCATGTGCATGTGTAAGTTTTACTTCGAAAAGGTATGGTTCCTTTCTTTTGCTAAAAGAAATTGATTTTTTTTTGCAAAGAAACTTTATGAATTTTGATTAATTTTTTTAAAAAATTGTAATTTTTTAAATAATTTTTTGACTTTCCTGCATTGTACATGCATTTCCATATGAACAGAATAGGTTGTCTAATGAAAATTTCCACATTGAAAAAGAAAATGCCCAAAATTTTACTGTTTGCAATTTTGACAGACAACTTGAGGGTTTTTGGTCATTTTAAGCATAATGGTATGTCCATTTTGCTCCATGGTACCAAGATTTTTGGTTGACCCCCAAATTACACCATGTTTTATGTTCCCTCAACCAAATTGACTCAAAATGTCAACTACTCAGATTTTGACAAATGGCAATCAATCTTAGGCTTTTGGCATGTTGTGAACTTAATGGTGACATTTGTTTGAGCCCATTGTGAAAAAATATGCCCAAATCCAAATCCACATAAGGAAAATTTGGAGACCCTACAACACCCATGAGAAAAGAAACCCTCAAAACTTGAGAAGTAGTTTGTTGAATGCATGCTCTAATACCATGTTGATATTAATAACACAAGCACCTCTAGGTTCAAACAAAAAAAACAATAACACCTTCCACAAGGAGGGAAGCGTGAACATAATTTCTATTGTTCCCAAGAAAAAGAGATTCTAGAATTGCAAGATTATTATTTCAATGTTATGATTGTAGGTTGAAATGTTTTTATATAAAGTAATAACCCTAAAATTATACAAAAAGATAACTCAAACTAAAAGAGAAAACTAAACGTGCATGATATGCACGATGTGCCTGGAGACCAACTAGACTTAACTAAACTAAATTATACTCAACAAAGTGAAATTAAGATAGGCATGCATGTGCAAACATGTTCTCAAACATGCATAAGAATATTATTTGAGCATGCGCACAATTAATTTATGCAATAATACCAAATGTGCCTAATGCAACAAAACTATGTATGTGCAACGTAAATGCATGCTATAACACATTGTAATAATGTAAGTCATGTAAAGTAATAACTATGATGTAGGCATCACATAAAAAGAAAGTGAATCATCTCAAAATATAAGCCTAGTAACCACATGGGATAAGGATGATCATTGAAGATTATAGTAAATTTCCCTAGCATATACAATAAAGAATGGTGATGCAACCCTCAATGGCTAGAAAAAACCTTCTAAGAACATATGACACTACACTAACATATTCACCTAGTGTAAACTCCTAGTGTACAAAATGCATTGGTTAGGCTAGGTGATAAGACCCTGGTGGTAATCCATATCTCAATACATGGCATGTCACATGAAATAGCACAAGGAAGGCTATGGTATTCCTAGTTTAACTCTTAGAGCATGGTTAGGCCATCCAAGAAAATAACTTGAAAGGTAATGCATGGTGCCTCCCAATGTGGTATGTTATTTTTTAGAACATGGTTAGGTCATGCAAACACAATAATGTAAAATGTGATTGTATAAAAGCATGTCAAATTCAATGTAAAATATAATCATGAGAGTGCACGCTAAAATTATTGCCCACACACAAAAAAGATATTATGGTGAGGCATAAACATTTTTATGGGCTTGAATCATAAACAATGTCTAATCATCTAGGTGATTATTTAAGATGATGAGCTTCATTGATCTCATAGTCATTGTTTGATGATCAATAGTAGATAATCATTGTTGATGGGTGTGTTTGAAAGTACAAATAGATAAGATGTAAGCATGGAGACACGTGTGAAATTATGTTTGTTCTTGTTAAGTTTTGTTCTTATGGTTTTTTATTTATTTCCCTATAACTGTGAAGGACGCATCAAATAATGATTAGATAGGTGAAAAATCAACATATTAGTGGTCCCAAAAAATATTAAGATGAATCTATATAACCATTATGAAACACTTTATATCGTTGATTAGTGTTAGATTATAAAGGTCAATGATGCCAAAAAAGGAAGTAATAAATGCATGAGTGAAAAGGTTCAAAGGTGTGACTAGGTCCTTTTCCAATGTCAATAATGGGTTATTTTTAATTGATTTATTATATCTACAATATTTAAGGTATATAATTAATAGAAGAATTTAATGAGACAAGAGAATTGAAGCTATCTTAATCGTCTTTCTCTACAAATTTCATTTAGTTGTTACTGGTTTGTGTTTAGTGTAATTGTAATAATTATATTCCATGAGATACTCTCACCCACTGAGATTGATGATAAGAGAGACAAGGGCTTAAAATTATTCTATCTTTTAGGCTTTGTTTGTTTGCTAGAATATAAGAATGCTGGAATTTACAAATACTGGAATTTGAAACTTCTGGAAGTTTTAAATCCGGAAAATGAGAAGATGCATTTTCTGTGTTTGGTTCCATAAATCTAGAATTGGTATACCACCTGAAAAATGGGTAGATATTGTGTGATAAGGTTTTTTTAATTTTTAATTTTATTTTTTTAACAAGAGCTAAATCGTTAAAAAAAGAAGCAACCTTTATTCATGCATATTTCTCACCATCTCCTTCAAAAAGAGATATTTATTTGTCATTCTCGAGTGAAATATTGAATACACAGAGGAATTTTTCTCACCATCTCCTTCAAAATTCCATGATTAAGAGACATTTATTTTCTATTTTCAAGTGAATTATTGAATACAAAGAGGAATTTTTCTCACCGTCTCCTTCAAAATTTCATGATTGAGAGACATTTATTTTCTATTTTTGAGCGAATTATTGAATACAAAGAGGTATTTTTCCGATTAATTGTTGGAGTATTTGCAATTGTTTTTTTTTTCTTTTTATTTGAATTTTAATTTGTGGTTATGTTTCTTTTCAAATTTGTAGTAAGAAACCTCAGATTTTATGTATTATAACATATGACAACTTTTTAGTTGCCAATGTATTACGTCAACATCAAACATTCACCTATAATATAATGCGCATTTGCACAAATCCATTCACTAGTATTTCTATAAGCACACACCACAATTTAACTCACATCTTTGTGGATTTAAATGTGATCTTTCTTTTCTATATCGTGTTAGAGAGGAAAAAATTGCAAAAACCAGCAAAAGAGTAGATATGCAATAGGGAAGAGAAGGAGATGGGTTAGGGATTTTGAGAGGAGCAAGGTTTACCTATGTGAGATCAATAGCCGCAGAGATGTACAAGAAGGGGGACAGGCTTCAAGCATAAAGGAGAATCAATCCAGAGGATGGCAATTGAGAGGGAAACAATAGAGAGGGGCAACATGATGAACTATAACTGATTGAATGTTTGAAGACGTTAAGTTGTTGATCACCGAGCTGCAAAAAGTTAATGCAAGACATTAAATTAGTTAACGTATTGTATTATCATTGATGTCAACTTGATATAGTTTGATTGGTTATATATACATATTGTCAAAGACTTCAAAGAAACAAAAAGAGATAAAGGTTATGTTATCAGTAATGCATAAAAGTTTAGTATACACCATGTGACAAAAAACACCGACGGACAGTGCACACTGATAGATACAGAACCCCGAGAGAAAAGTCACAGTGATACCTGAGCAAGATACCCGATCAAGCATTACCGAGCAGAACCAAAGTGTTACCTGATGGATAGATAACCTCGACGGATAGAGATGCCCGAGGACAACTGAATTCAATACTGAGAAAACAAGGAGTTGAACATCGATAAGAACTAAAGTTCAGAAATGACAAGAATTAGATAGCAAGAGCTAAATATGGAGTTAACTGGTCGATCACATTGTTTTTCATCGACAAGTTAAAATTTATGGATAAGTTAGAGATTAAAGCTAGTTTTATTCCAGTTGTCAAGGAGAAGCGGGATAAAACTAAAGCATGTTTTAAAGTAAGAATGGTGAGATTTCAGGATCACGTCAAGAAGAAGAAAGACAAAGACCTAGAAATGGTGAAATCATGTCTATAAGAGAGACAAGCTAATTCATTGTGAATTAAGGGTGAATAGAGAAGAAGATGCTGAAGAGAATACTGGTGAAGAAGACTTCATACAGTCCTGATCAAACAAGCTAAAGAACAGAGCTAAAGATTTCTGCGGACACCAAGCAACAAAGAAGCAACAACATCACTGAGAAGAAAGAAGTGGAGAAAAGGAAAAGAAAGGAAACATTGATTAGAAAGGTATTATGATCTTACAATATATCTTAACATCTACAAGTGTAAGTTGTATTTATGAACAGATCATATACTGTTTCAATTTAACCATTGATTCAGAAAATCTCTTAACAGAGTGGGATTTAACTATCCTTATATATTGAGATACATCCCAAGGAGTATCAAAAAGTTTCTCATGAAGATAGCATAGTGAAATGCCAAATATCCAGTGACAAACTATTATATTAAATCCTCTAACAAGGTTGCACTTAACAATGTGTTTTTAACCTTTATCAGGGTTGTTTCTTCACCGAGCTCACTTCACAAGAGTGAAAATTTTGGGTTACCGGTCCCAAGTGGTTTTTCCCCTAACATGGTTTCCACGTTAAATATCCATGTGTCAAATGTGTTTATGGTTCATTACTTTAATGTTTTGCTTTACACATTACTAAAAATAGGATTGATTGGTAAACACTAAGTTATTTACTGTACTTCGGTAAAGGCTAGACTGCTATTCGGTAAAGCTTAAGAGAAAGGATAAACAATATATTATGAGAAGTAGTTATTTGATAAGATTATTTAAAGGCATACATCTTGTAGGACTGAAGATAACTAGAGGTTTATATATTTGGTATAAAGTTTTTGGGTTGATTTATTGAATTAATCTTTAAGGCCACTGATTCACCCACCCCCTTCTTAGTTATTCTAATAATTGGTATCAGAGCTTGTGTGCTTATAAAGGGAGTTTAAAAAATCAAGAAAAAGATCACAAGTTGAGAAAACAAGATGTGCCTAAGTTTAAAAAGGACAACTTTGCATCATGGAAAATCAGGATAAGACTCCACCTATCAGGTAATGGAAATGACATTACTCAATACTTGGATACTGAATATGTGTTGCCTACAGGACCTCACACACTTGATCAATTGAGAGAAAATCATGAACACAATTCTATGATGATAGAACTTGCTTCCTCACTCTCCGATGTTGAATTTGAAGATGCCAAAACATGCACCTCTGCAAAGCAAATGTGGGACAAATTGAAGCTAGTACATGGAGGAGATGCTAATGTGCTAAGAGCTAAGGCAGAAATCCTAAGAGGAAGGTTTGGTGACCTAAGAATGAAATAAGGAGAAAATATCACTCAGTATAGCTGCGGAATAAAAGAGGTAATCAATGCTATTAGAGGAGTTGGAGGTGTACTTGAAGAAAAAATAGTGGTAAGTAAAATCCTAAGAACCTTACTATCTGTTTATGCTATCAGAGTATCTGCTATACAAGAAATGAGAGTAGTAGCAAATAACAATGTCACTCTAGATAGTTTGGTTGGTAGACGTATTTCATTTGAGATGAATAACTTTGACAACATTGTCTAACCATCTATTGAGTTTGCATTCAAATCTTCTTTGAAAATAAGATAGTCAATTCATATAATACTATGAGAAATGATAGTGAAAGTGATAGTGATGACAAAGAACTTGATGAGATTGAAGCACTAATGGCTAGAATATTGCAGAGAGGAAAAGGTAGATACAAAGGTAAATTACCATTGGTATGCTTTAATTGTAAAGAGATTCGACACTTTGCTGCTAGATGTCCTAACAAAAGAAAAGAAGACATAAATAGTGATAGATCATATGAAAAAAGGTTTGACAGAAGTGATGACAGAGACTACCGAAGAAACCAACAATCTAATAGAAGAGACAACTGAGACTACAAGGACAAAGGGAAGAAAGCATGTTACCTGGCTAAGAACAAAGCTGAAAATACTGACACCGAATCTGATGAAGATATTGAGGTTGTATTTGTTGCTATGTAGGACTATTCTGACGAAGAGGAAAGGTATGTTGAGACTACACTCATATATAAGGTTAGTAAAAATGATGTTTGGATTATTGATAGTGGTTGTACTCACCACATGACTGGAGAAAAGGAAAATTTTGAAACTTTTGAGTATTATAATGGTGGATTAGTAAGAATGGGTAATGACTCACCTTGTCTGGTTGAAGGTAAAGGAATAATAATGTTGAATAACCTGATCAGATGTGAAAATGCATACTGGGTAAAAGGACTTAACTATAATCTATTGAGTATTTCATAGCTGAATAACACTGGTTACCGAGTTACATTTGAGAACATAAAGGCAAAGATCTTTAATGAATCAGGAAGGTTGATCGGAACTTGTGAACAGACAAAAGGTAACCTATTCTATCTTGATGATATCAACACCACTTGTTTAATGGCTAGAAACAAAGAAACATGGTTATGGCATAAAAGATTATGTCATGTGAATTTTGACAACATGATTAGCATAAGCAATAAAAGGAAAGTAAGAGGCTTACCGAGCATGTCAAAGCTCGATCATGTCATGTGTAAGAATTGTCAAAAAGGTAAAATGACAAAGTCTAGTTTCAAGAAAAAAACCTACACATCTAATGTCATTCTAGAATTAGTCCAGACTAATCTACCTGGACCAATGAGGACAAAGAGTTACTATGGTGATAGATACTTCATTCTCTTTGTTGATGATTATTCTAGAATGATGATAGTTATGTTCTTAAAAGAGAAATAAGAAGCATTCAAGATATTTAAATGGTATAAAGCTATTGTAGAAACAAAGTGGTAAAGAACTGAAATGCTTAAGATCAGATAGAGGAGGATAATTTATTTATGATGAATTCACTAACTTTTGTAATGAGTATGGAATTCAAAGACAAGTTTCTGCACCAAGAACACCACAAAAAAATGGCATTACTGAAAGAAGGAACAAATCCATTGTTGATTGTGCCAGAACACCGATGATTGAGAAAGGCATCACTCAAATATTCTGGAGAGAAGTTGTCAGTACTGTTGTCTACACATTGAACATAGTTCAATTAAAGAAAGACACCCTATGAGCTATGGTATGGATACACACCCAATGTAAGTTACTTCAGAATTTTTGGAAGTCAATGTTATATTTTTAAAGATGATAGAAATGGAAAACTTGACTCCAAAGGTGAAGAAGGAATATTTTTAGGGTATTCTACCAAACGAAAGGCTTATAAATGTCTTAACAAGTCCTCTAACAAAATAATTGAAAGTGCAAATGTCAGAGTAGATGAATTTGCAGAGAAAAATGATGAGGAAAGTAGAAAGGAACCGAAAGAATACAACAGGTTTGTATACAGTGAAGAACCTGAAACTCTGCCCAAGCAACAATGTATCACTCCCGAGCAACAAAACAATGCACTTGAGCATCAGGTTGCTAACATCGAAAATCAGGAAATTGCTCAAAATGATGTTTCGAGCAATAGAGATCAAAATTAAGGTCAAGATGATGATCAGAATGATGAACAAAGAGCTAAACTGGTACTTTCCAAGTATGTCAGAAGACACCATCCACAGAACCAGATCATAGGAGACAAGAAGGATGGAATGAGAACAAGAAGCAAGTCATTAAACACTAGATGTTTAATTTTTGATTTTGAGCCTAAATATGTTAATACTGCACTTGAAAATGAAGAATGGGTCAGTGCTATGAATGGAGAGATAGAAAAAATTGAGAAGAACAGAACATGGACATTAGTACCTAGACCAGATGACAAAAATGTCATTGGTACCAAATGGATATTCAAAAACAAGTTGAATGAGAATGGAGAAGTCACAAGAAAGAAAGCAAGATTAGTATGCAAGGGATATGCACAAGAAGAAGGTATTGACTATGGAGAAACCTTTGTACCCTTTGCTAGACTAGAATGAGTCAAAATTCTACTTGCTTATGATGCATTCAAAGGATTTAAGGTATACCAGATGGATGTCAAATCTGCATTCCTAAATGGAATACTAGAAGAAGAGGTATACATTGAACAACCAGAAGGGTTTATTGATCCTAACAAGAGAAACATGGTTTCTAAAGCCTTGTATGGATTAAAAGAAAAACCTAGAGCATGGTATGAAAGACTTCACTCCTATCTCATAAGTATTGGATTTGTAAGAACTAGTGAAAACAAAAATATGTATTTAATAGAAGATACCGATGATAACATTTTGATTGCTGAAATATTTGTTAATGATATCATATTTGGGGGTAATGATATGTTATGTAAATCATTTTCTAATGAAATGAGCAAAGAGTTTGAGATGTCAATGTTTGGGGAGATCAAATTCTTTCTTGGTCTACAAATTCTTCAACAGGATGCATGCATCTATATCAAACAATCTAAATACATCAAGGAAGTGTTGAAGATATTTAAGATGGAAGATCCCAAACCATTTGGAACACCTACAGAAACCCAATGTAAGCTGACAAAGGAAGACAAGTCAACCAAGGTAAATCAGACCCTATATAGATCTATGATTGGAAAACTCATGTATGTTGTTCATACTAGACAAGATATAGCACATGCAGTTGGAATAGTTGCAAGTTTCTCTGCTACTCCCAAGGAATCACACATGACAGTCATCTAAAGAATTATGAGATATCTAATTAATACCGAAGACTATGGATTATGGTATAAAAGAGAAGGCAAATATGAGCTTCAAGTTTATATAGATTTTGATTGGGATGGAAACTTAGATGATAGAAAGAGCACAATAGGAGGAGCATTCTTCATGGGTGATAGACTTGTCACATGGATAAGTAAGAAGCAAGGATGCATCTCACAATCTACTACAAATTTCTCTAACATTGCATGGATCAAACAATTACTGGAAGGTATTAATATGAAAATTCTTGAGCCAGTGATTATCTATTGTGACAATACCAATGCAATAAACATATCAAAGAACCCAGTCGTGCATGCTAAGACAAAGCATATTGCTATCAAGTATCATTACTTACGGGAACAAGTGTAAGAGAAAGAGGTGATACTATAATATGTTCAATCCAAGGAACAATTAGCAAATATATTCACAAATTCATTGCCTAAAGATACATTTGAGTACCTGAGAAAGAGACTAGGGGTCTGACCCTTGTCTATTGGTCACTAAGATGACTAGGAGGCTGCATCAGTCTACACATAATATGAAGATCATTCATGTTGATGCAAGCAAAGAGATGAACTAAAAAGATAAATCATTACACAACAAGGTACTTATCTGCACCGAACACCAAAGTCATTATACTGTTGATGGAAAGGGAAATTCAAGTAGTATATTAATAAAAAGGAGGAAGGATATAGTTTGGCATTGTTGTAAAAGGGAGAGAGATCATATATCCATATGAAATATCCATCATGTTCATCCTAAGGGAGAGATAACTCAAAGGGAGAGAGTATATCTATTTCTGTCAAAGGAAAAAAAGATATCCATCGAGGAGATGAATAGTCAAAGGGAGAGAAAACATTAGATAAATATTCAAAGAAACATCCATCTAAGGGAGAGAATGAAGATTGAAGAAAGTACTTTGTAAGAAACAAATCTAAGCTAGAAGAGCTTACCGAGAGCCAAACATTTGTATTGGTTATAGAAAAATAAGTTTGGTAGATTGTTGAACTACATCTAATATATTTCATATTGTATTTTTAGTAATTTAGTATGCTGCCATCAATGCCAAAGGGAGAGATTGATGAACTATAACTGATTGAATGTTTGAAGATGTTAAGTTGATGATCACCGAGCTGCAAAAAGTTAATGCAAGACATTAAATCAGTTAATGTATTGTATTTTCATTGATGCCAACTTGATATAATCTGATTGGTTATATTTACATATTCTCAAAGACTTCAAAGAAACAAAAATAGATAAAGGTTATGTTATCACTAATTCATAAATGTTTAGTATACACCATGTAACAACAAGCACTGACGGGCAGTGCACACCAACGGATACAGAACCCCGAGAGAAAAGTCACAGTGATACCTGAGAAAGATACTCAATCAAGCATTACCGAGAAGAACCAAAGTGTTACCTGACAGACAAAAAATCCTGATAGACAGACAACCCTGACGGATAGAGATGCCCAAGGACAACTGAAGTCAAGACCGAGAAAATAAGGATTTGAACATCGATAAGAACTAAAGTTCAGAAATGAAAAAAGACTTAGCTGGCAAGAGCTAAATATGGAGTTAACTGGTTGATCATATTGTTTTTCATCATCAAGTTAAAAGCTACAGATAAGTGAGAGATTAAAGCTATTTTTATTCCAGTTGTCAAGGAGAAATCTGTGGGATATAACTAAAGCATGTTTTAAAGCAAGAATGGCGAGATTTCTGGATCACGTCAAGAACAAGAAAGAAAAAGACCTAGAAATGGTGAAATAATGTCTATAAGAGAGACAATCTAATTCATTGTGAATTCAGGGTGAATAGAGAAGAAGATGCTGAAGAGAATACTGGTGAAGAAGACTTCATATAGTCTTGATCAAACAAGCTAAAGAACAGAGATAAAGATTTCTGTGGACACTGAGCAACAAAATCACCGAGAAGAAAGAAGTGGAGCAAAGGAAAAGAAAGGAAATATTGATTAAAAAGGTATTATGAGCTTACAATAGATCTGAACATCTGCAAGTGTAAGTTGTATTTATGAACAAATCATATACTATTTCAGTTTAACCATTGATTCAGAAAATCCCTTAACAGAGTGGGATTTAACTATCCTTTATATATTGGGATACATCCCAAGGAGTATCAAAAAGTTTCTCATGAAGATAGCATAGTGAAATTCCAGATATCAAGTGACAAACTATTATATTAAATCCTCTAACAATGTCCTACTTAATAGTGTTTTTGTAACCTTTAACAGGGTTGGCTCTTCACTGAGCTCACTTCAGAAGAGTGAAAATTTTGGGTTACCGGTCCCAAGTGGTTTATCCTCTAACAGGGTTTCCATGTTAAAAATCCATGTGTCAAATGTGTGTATGGTTCATTACTTTAATATTTTTCTTTACACATTACTAAAAATAGGATTGATCGGTAAACACTAAGTTATTTACTGTATTTCGGTAAACGCTAGACTGCTATTCAGTAAAGCTTAAGAAAAAGGATAAACAATATATTTTGAGCAGTAGTTATTTTATAAGATTATTTAAAGGCATACATCTTGTAGGACTGAAGATAACTAGAGGTTTATGTATGTGGTATAAAGTTTCTGGGTTGATTTATTGGATTAATCTTTGAGGCCACTGATTCACCCCCCCTCTCAGTTATTCTAACACAACAAGCAGCAAAGGGCAACACAATCACGAACTTCATTTTTCTTTCTAAAATCTGATTTACCGCACATGGACAGTTACATGGAATTGGAGTTTGTTTTCCAATTCCAGGGTTTTAGGAAAAAGATAAGAATGCTTATTTAGGGGTAAAATTAGAACACACAAATACCTATTCCATTTTCATTTTCAGAAACAAACATGGAAGATGTAAATTATGGTATTATAAAATTCCAATTCTATCCCAATTCCACCAAACAAATAGACTGTTCTAGTTTAGGTAAAATATCATATATAATCCATTGTAATTCAAATTTGAGATATAAAGTGAAGTCCTTGAAATTCCTAGAATATGCAAAACACAAGTAATAATTTTTTCCTTCTATTATTAAAATCCCCCCTCTCTCTCTCTTTCTAGACACACACACACA
>MU227357.1:1641797-1664546 GCA_018584345.1 Thuja plicata
TATATATATGTGTGTGTGTGTGTCCTTAATATATGATGAATCATGTCTTTATCTTTATCTTTATATATCTTCCTCTCTCATTCTTTCCCTCTCTACCCATATTTATATATTTATGTCTTTCATCTCCACCTATCCCTCTCTCCTTTCTCTCTCTTTATCTCCCTTTCTCCTTCAAATATATGTCTCCTTCTTCCTTGATTATATTTTTATCTCATAGGTTTTTATTTTATTTGTTTTTGGATCCCTAATAATGAATGCATAGTTGATTTGAAGCTATCACTTATTTATTGATATTTTTTTTTGCATAAACATCATTTTCTAAATTGAGGCTTGTAAATTGACCTCATATACTACACAAATGTTTTTATAAAATAGACCAAAGCTTTTTCTAATTAACCTTCCACATCTCTTCAACATACCCATCACACACAAAGGTGCAATTTCTAGTATTTAATTAGAGAAGTTGTGCAACTTTATTGGCACCCATAGTGCATATATAGTAGTCATTTAGAGGTGATGCTTGCTAAAAGGTTATCTTTCTTGTTTTTTAACTTGGGTGACAACAAGGTCGGTTTCCTTCTTTAAACATCATTTTTTTTTGTCTTTTTTAAAGGTTTGAGGGGAGGTAAATGGATAAGGAAACCCCTAACTCTTCAAACCAAGATGAACATCATTACTCTCCCCCTCATTCCTCAAGTAGATCATTGTGGGGAGGTGTAGGTAAGGAAAATTTTCTTTTGGATGAAATAAATGAATGTATTATTAATATCTTTTAACTCATCACCTGCATTCCAAGTTGTATTGATAGCTTCAACCATATCTTCCCTAATAATGTGCCAACACTTTTGATAAAACCATTAGGACCCAATTCCTTGTCAAGATGGATTTGAAAAATGGTTGCTCTAACATCTTCCTAGCTCATCTTCTCATTCAACATTTTGTATTAAGCTTATAAGATAAATTTGGGAATATTCATTAGAAAAATTCATTGAGATCTCAAATAAGACCCTTCCCTATTATTGAGAAGGTCCGTAAAGAATACAACAATATTCCAAAAATTTCCTTAAGGTTCTCAGTCATGACTCTATTCGAAAGCTTAAGGGAAGAAATTTTATTAGTGATTCTTCTTTGTTTTTTACTATTGTGGAATAATTTGGTGTTCTTGCCCCCCTGAGCAATCCAATCTCACTTGACTTTTGTTTGCAAAATATTTCATCCTTTTCAAGTATATCCTCATATTTACTCATGAGTTATTTCCTTTGAGGAAGCCAGCTAAATCCATCCCCTATTTGATGACCACATCATTAAGGTCCTTTAGTTCTGTTTCTAGAGTGAGTTTTTCTTCCAAAATATCTAAGAACTAACTCCATTTTCATTTCTTTATCTTTTATTTAATAAGTTTTAACTTAACTGCAAAACAAAAAATCTTCAAACCTTTTGGTTTCCCTTCTTTCCACCAAGTCTCCACTAATTCAAAAAAATTGGTTACCTTGTACCACATATTTTTAAATTTGAAGGGATTTCTATATGGAATCGTATCCCCTTTAATAGATCAATGTAAATGGGAAAGTGCTCTAACCCATACAGAGCTTGGATGAAGGCTTCAAAAGTAAATTTGAAGGAACATAGTGTTGGAAAGATTGCTACAATGTAGACAATTGTTAGTTTGTCATTGATGTCAAACCTTAACTGGTGAGACTATTGTTGTATGTTTGAGTACCATATTTATTGATTGATGAAGATTTGAAGAATAGGATAACAAGAAGACCAAGGAAATGGTTGAGTTATGAGTATACACCAGGGTACTTGATCATTTAGCACTTTGGAAAAGTGATAAGTTGTTTATCTTTTACTGACAGCTCACTAGAAGGTCGATGCCGAGCAAAGCAAAGTCGGTGTCAAGCAACGAAGAAGGTGATGCCGAGCAAAGCAAAGATGATGCTGAGCGCCAGTGAAATGTCGAGGGAGATAGAGGAAGCTGAGCAGAAATATTTTATTAATTGATGAGATTTGAGATCTATGGCCAACATAGTTAGTTTTATTGGGATATGCATTGTTAATTAAGATTGGTCCACACTCATTTAATGCATAGGAAACTATTATTAACACATGGATTCAATGTTTAATTAATGACTGTATTGGAGAAGTAAATTAAATATAATGATGGAAAGATCCATTGGATCTGACCTAACCTAAGATCTATGATCTTGATTAAGTGGAAAAAGATTTATTTGACCTAGATGAAGAGGTATAATATAACGTACTGTGGTTATTATTATTACATCCGAGTGTAAGGAGAAGTTGAATGCAAAATTATTGCATGGTTAATTGACTGATTGGAAAAACCTAGCAGAGAAGGCTGAGTAGAGAAGCAGAGAGATTGCTTGATGGATTTCCAAGCAGATCTGAAGTTTGAAATGAAAATGGAGGCCACTCAGTGAATTAGCATTAGAGCTGAAATTGGATATGGATTTGCAAAGTAAGTTGTATGTATCAAATCACACCTGCTGATTACTTTCTAACCATTGTATCAGTTCAAATCCTTTAACCAGGTTGACCTAACAGTCATTGTATAAATCCTTTGAACAAGGTGACATTTAGATTTGAATGTTGTAAGTCCTCTAACAAGGCCACTCCTAACAGGGTGATTAAATCCTTTAACTAGGTCACATTTGACAGTGTGTTTTGTAACCTTTAACAGGGTTGGCTCCTAAAAGGGAATCACTTCAAAAGAGTGAAATTTAGTAGCATGTTACTTGTGGTTTTTCCCATATTGGGTTTCCACGTTAAATCATGGTGTCAAAATGTGTGAATGTTTATGTTGTGTTTTACTGTTAAGTTTCTGTAAGCTTATTTCATTAGTACAGTAAACTACACACTTTTGTTGTTTATTGTTGCCGAGCATATCTGAGTTGTTGAAGTGGTATAAATTTTTATGGGCACATCTAGACCTGAGGATAACTGATTCACCCACCCTCTCAATTATTCTAAATTCATTCTAACACATAGACCCCCCCCCCAAAAAAAGAGAAATCTATCCAACTTCTTTACAATATTACTAAAACCCACTCTCTTATTGGTCCATGTAAACCTCCAATTTATGAACCCAATATCCATGAGATGATTTCCATCCACCCAAAACATGAAATCCTTTTGAACATGAGAGATGAAACCTCTTCCCCCTTTTTATCAATTTCTCTACAAAATGACGTTAAATCACCACCCAAAAAAATTGCATAATCCCTATGTCTTCTCAAGAAAATCTCTAACTCTTCCCATAATTATTTCTATTTAATGGTGGCCTTTGGTCCATACATATCAATAAGTACAAATTGAAGGCTCGCTAAGAGGCTTTTAACTCTACAACCTATCCGATTAGACCCGGAATACAATTGTTTCACACAAAATAAATGTTCTTTCCATAATATTTCTAGACCTCCTGAAGATCTAATGGCTTGTGCTCTAATATGATTCCAAGTTTTCACTATTTTTTCTAGTAAAAATATCTAACTCAATGGTGGCGAATTTTGTTTCTTGGATCATGAATATATCTATTTTAGATTTCAACAAGCCCCATATGACAAATGCTATTTGTTAAGGGTGTTTAGGCCTTGAACATTCATTGGTATAGTCTCAAGACACCTTGGGAAGGGTATCCCCCTTCCCAAATCTCAGTAGCCATGCTATTTTCCTCTACCCTTTAGGCTCTATATTTCTACCTCTTCTCCTTAAGTGATTTCCTACCTCTATCTCTTCATTTCACACAATCTAGCTTGATTTTCTTTGCTTTTCTATGACTAATGCCCAAACTTTGCATCTCTTCACAATAAACTTCATTTTTTTCTACTTGAAGATAGGTTTCACTAATGATTTCCACCTCTCCATCCAACATTTTATCCTTTGAAATTAATGCCAGTTGGAGGCTATCGTCTAGTGCAAAATCTTGAATATGTGATCTTGTTTCTCTATCTTGATTATTAGTCTCCTCAAATGGGACTCCTATGTCTAAGAAAGATTCATCCCATATGGGTGTAGTTGGTAGATTTCCTCTGAGATCCTACTCCATGTTAGGGTTACAAGAATATTTTGTATGATCTTCCTCGTTAGATTTAGGAGAAGGGGTTGATTCTTTATTTATTTCTGCTTCAAAATCATCTACCAATTTTCTCTTCTTCTTGTGAATCTCCTCAGAAGGAATTCTAGTAACATTCCTCATTCCTTTTCTACTATATTCATTCCCATTTGGGGGAGGAATAATATCTCTAGTTTTAAAGAAATGGAATCCCTTAAGAAACCAACACCCATATCTTTTCTAAAAAGGTATTTACAAATAGCGCTACTAGGAACTTTTATAATCCTTTGTTGCCATTTACCAAATTCACTAACAAATTCTAATACTTCTATCAAAACTATGTTTAAATATAGTGCTACAAGGATATCTGCATTCTCATTCTTACCACTGAGGAAATTTTCATCTATCTCCAATAGGATTCCAAATGCATCACCTTTTTAGTAAAGGCATCCATACCCCAAAACTTCAATGGTAGATTTTCCAATCTGATTCATATTGGAGATTTCTCAATCCAATGACTCAAGGGATTAATATAAAGTCTCCAATTAAAATAATGAAATATTTCTCCATCATAAGAAATGGATCTCCCATTCAAAAGTTCTATTTTTAATTTGGAATCAATACATTCTATCAAAAAATAATGGTTTGCAAGGCTACAAATAATTTTCTTACCTTTCAAGGCTTTCAAGCACTAATTCATAATTTATGCATCTGATCTTCCATCTCCACTCTATTTTTCAAAGAAATCTCTATCTTTCAATCTATCAACTATTTTAGCCAGAGTAACTATCATGATTGCCATGGTTTTGATATATTTTTAATTCTTCTCCTGATCCCCAATAATCTTGTCATTGTTGATAGATTGCTTTCTCACCCAATGCCCTCCAAAATTGATTAACTTTGCATCTATGGAAATTTCTATGATTACTTTTCCATCTATTAATACGTGTCTCTCTTTCTGTAGAAATTTTCCTAGAGCCAAGTGGAATAGCTTGATATTTTTGTTGTTGCCATTTGTCTGCATAAAATTTATTCTCAACATTTATTGAACCATCCTCACCACCTCCATGGTAAAGAGCCTTGTATCTTTCGATAGCATGAAACCTCATATAAAATATAAAGCCCAAAAAATCCATTTGTCTTTTTTGGCATGTCAATCTAATAGGACACTCCATAATCTCTCAAGCCAAACATTGAGATAACACAAAACTAGACCAAAGAAAAAATTGATGAGAAAGGTGATAAAAAGACTTCCCATGCTGAGGATATATAGCTTAAATGTCGTCACTTTGAAGGTACCACCTTGAGATATCATTTCCCTTCATATATTTTATGTCCTAAAAAAAGTTCAACTTTCCATGCACACTCTAGGATATGCTTTAGGGACCATCAAATATTTTTAATTTGATGCAAATCTTTCTCTAAGGGGAACAAATTAAGAATGATGATTTCATAAATGATTGGAAGCACTAGCTACTTTGTTACATAATATCCATGTTGATATCAAAAAAGGTAAATTGTACTAGTCCTCATCTGTCCTCAGGCATGTGAAAGCTAATTTATCTTATCAATCCCATCCACTCCCCAATTAGCAAGTGTGTTTACTTCCTTATTCCCCTCTCTAAAAATGTAGTTGATAATGACTAGTTTGAAACTTGAAATTAACTCTATTTCCTTCTCCAAAATTTCCTTGAGCCACCAATTCAGAGTATCCCCTTTTCTTAATGCATTAAATGTGATGGTCGAGTCCCCTTCAATTTCAAGTTTGCCACCAAATATCTCCCTACAAAGATGGAGCCTAATAACTACTACATTGAGATCTGCCTTGTTATTTGAACCAATTGGTAAAGATCTAGAGTACTCAAGCATAATATTTCCTTGAGATTCCCTTAGGATGCCACTTTCCCTAGAAACCCTAGGGTTGCCTCTAGTCAAGCCATTGAAATTCAACTTCCACCACCCCTCGGTAAGAGTTTCCCATTTGACATTAGCTCTTTTTTCCTGAGACAATTTACCGTTGTTTCCAACCCAAAGAAACACTTTTAGCCTAGAAAAGGTAAATCAAAGCTTCACATCCCACTCTTAGAACCTGATAATTTTGTGCCTCATAGTCATAATCCTTGAGCTCACTATTTCCATTGACAATGCCTTAATTTTATTTCGGAGAGAATATGTGGGTATTTCCTTCTTAGAGAATATCCTTATATTTTTTCTTTCCATACTTCCCATATGACAATGGAGGGACCAAGGATCCAAATGCAACCATAAGAAATGATTCTTTTACTACATGGACAAGATTTAAAGAGGGTCAAGATGCCTTATGGAAGAGAACTATGTCACCCTAGTTTGGTGCAAAACCACCTCCAACAAGCCTAAGCACGCTAAAACCCAAGAAGTAGGTGATGAAAATATTCTTCCTCACCTCTAGATAAAACACATCTAGAATATCTGGAAAAACTTAGCCTCATAATTCTATCTAGAATTAATATTATCTTTTGACGAGAATCCCATGAGAAAATCCCTACTTTAGGGAGATAAAACTTACCCCAACAGAGTTGCAACAGTAATCTAGACTTTGACTCCACTATTTCTTTTGTAATGCAAATATAACCTAATTTGGTATTGTAGAACCCAAAATTAGAGCCTCCCTAAATCGTTGTACCTTCCCCTCTCCTAAAAATGACATTTCTATATTTGAGACAACCTTTTAGGGTCTCCACTTCATGAACATGGGGATTAAGATTTGAATTTTTTTTTGCAATGCCAATCCAAACCTAAATCTACTTCCAAGGTAACATAATTTCAAACTCTGACTTCCCATAATCTTTGAAAAGTAGTTTTGGTTTCCCTTAAGACCACCATGCTACCCAAATTTGACATGCTAGCCCATGAGTCTTCCCAAAATATAACTTTATCACCATTATGAATGTCCCAATTCAATTGATTCACAACTACAAGAACTGATCTACATGACTACATGAAGTTTCATATACGAGACCCTCTAGGAGAGTCTTGGGTAACCAAAATATCTATTGGATTTGTTGAGTCCAAGTATTAATGTTGCAATATTTTAATCCAATTTATGTGGTTCTCTAAACATCCTCATACTAATTTTTATCACAAGGCCTTGTTTTGAGAAAAAAATATTCCTAATACCAACACCTCCTTCCTTGTTATCTTTGCAATATTTATCCCATACTATCAAATCCAATTTATCTTTGTCCTACGCTCCTTGCCATAAAAGTTTCCTAGGAAGTTGATTAATGTTGTCTGACCATTGAAGGAAAAAAACAAAAATGATAATAGGTATATAAGAATTGCCAATAGCATGGTTTGAACATCAACAATCTAACCAACCATGAAAGCCACCTTCCTTTCCATGAGAATGTTTTGGAAGTTATCCTTTCTTTGAGAGGATATCATTGTCTATTGGATCTAATCCCTTTGGGTAAGGGTAGGCTTAAATACATGCGAGGTAATGAGGCTTTCTTATATCCAAATATATTAAGGCCTTTGTTCTATTACAGGTGTTGAGGAAGAACACCTCAAATTTCAACTGATTGACTTTTTTCCTACAAGCCATAGAATATTTTTTCATATTTCTCTTCAAACTCCTTGCTCCTGTTTTATTGGCCCTTCCAAAAATCATAGTGTTATCAACACATTGATGATGAGAAATGGTAGGAGTAGCACTAGTAACTTCCAACCTTGCAAGACCTCCAAAGTGAACTTCTTTTTTGATAGACCTCCCTAGTGCTTCTGTAATAATGTTAAAATTAAAATGAGACAATGGACCACCCTACCTTAAACCTCCAAAGGCTTCAAAATATCCTTTTGGAGTGTCATGTAACAGTATTAAGAAACTTGGTGGAGAAATACAATGATATACCCAGTTTGGCCATCTATGGTTTTAACCAAATGCTTCCATGACCTTTATCAAGAACCTCTAGTATAATTTGTTGTAAGCTATTTTAAGATCTAGCTTAATCATAATACTCCCACTTTTGTTGACCTGGACATAGTGAACCACTTCTTGAATAGTGATGATCTCATCTAGAATTGATCTACCTAGGACAAAACCAGTTTGTTCATATGATATAATGTCCTCCAACACTTATTTTAACCTATTAGCCATGAATTTCAGAAGCACTTTATAAATTGTATTACATAACGAGATTGGAAAATAATTGTCAAGTGAGGAAGCATCCATTTTGTTCAGGATGAGAGCAATGAATGTCTTATTAATATCTTTTAACCCATTGTCTGCATTCCAAACTATATTGATAGCCTCAACCATATCTTCCCCAAGAATGTGTCAATACATCTGATAAAACCCTATAGGAAAACCACCATGACCCAATGCCTTGTCAGGTCGCATTAAAAAAGGGCTGCTCTAACGTATTCCTAGCTCATCTTCTCATTCAACATTTTTTTTGAGCTTTTGAGATCAATTTGGGAATATTCATTAGAAAATTTTGTTGAGCTCTCAAATAAGACCCTTCCCTATTATTGAGAAGGTCTGTAAAGAGTCCAACAATTATTCCAAAAATTTCCATTAATTTCTTAATCACAACTCCATTTAGAAGCTTAAGGGAACAAATTCTATTAGCAATTCTTCTTTGTTTTGTGCTATTGTGGAAGAATATGGTATTCTTGTCCCCCTCAAAAATCCAAGTCTCCGGTGACTTTTGTTTCCAAAATATTTCCTCCTTCACAAGTATATCATCATATTTACTCGTGAGTTTTATTTCTTTGAGGAAGCTGGCTACATCCATCCACTGTATGATGACCACCTCATTGAGGTCCTTTAGTTTTTGATTCTAGAGTGATTTTTTGTTAAAAAATATCTCTGTACTATCTCCAATTCCATTCCTTCAGCTTTTGTTTAAGAAGTTTTAGCTTAACTGCAAAAGAAAAATCTTTAAACCTTATAATTTGCCTTCTTTCCACCAAGTCTCCACTAATTCAAAAGAATTGGGTGCCTTGTGCCACATATTTTCAAACTTAAAGGGATTTTCATATGGACTCTTATCCCCTTTAATATCCAGGCAAATGGTAAAGTGGTCTAACCCATTCAAAGCTTGGATAGAGGCTTCAAAAGTGAATTTAAAGGAACCTAGTTCCCCCCAAAAGAGAAATCTATCCAACTTCTTTGCAATATTACTGAAACCTGCTCTCCTATTGGTCCATGTAAATGTCACATTTATGCACCCAATATCCATGAGATTATCACCATCCATACAAGACTTGAAATTATTTTGAATTTGAGAGATAAACCTCTTCCCCCTTTCTATCATTGTTCTCCAGAATGACGTTAAAATCATCACCCAAAAAATGACAGAAGCTTTGTGTCTTCTCAAGAAAATATCTAACTCTACCGATAATTCTTCCTATTTTATGACTACATTTGGTCCATTAACATTAATAGATACAAATTGAAGGCTTGTTGAGAGGCTTTTAACTCTACAACCTATCCAATTAGAGCCAGAATCCAACTGTTCCGCACAAACTGAATGTGGTTTCCATTATATTGCCAAACCCCTTGAAGCTCCAATTGCTTGCTCTTGAATATAATTCTAGGTTTTATTTTTTATTTTTTATAGTAAAAAAATCAAACTCAACAATGATCAATTTTTTTCTTAGATCATGAAGATATCTATTTTAGATTGCAACTAGCCCCTTATGACCACACACTATTTGTTAGGGGAATTTAGGCACCTAACATTCCATGAGAGTAGTCATATGACTCTTTGGGAAGGCTAGCCCCCTTCCAAGATCTTAGTAACCATGTTATCTTCCTCTACCCTTCAACCTCTCCATCCTCCGACCTCTTCTTCTTAAGCAATTTCCTACCTCTATCTCAACCTTTCCCACAATCTAGCTTCATGTTCTTAGCTTTTCTCTGATTGATGCCCAAACTTTGCATCTCTTCACAATCACCTTCATTTTTTGCTACTTGAAGAAGGATTTCATCAATTATTTCCAACTCTCTATCCAACATTGTATCATCTTCAATTCATTCCAATTGGAGGCTATCCACTAGTGCAAAATCTTCAAAATGTGATCATGTATCTCTATCTTGATTATCAGTCTCCTCAAATGGGCCTCCTATATTTGGAAAATATTCATCCCTTATGGGTGTAGTTGGGAGATTTCCTTAGATATCCTGCTCCGTGCGTTAGGGTTAAAAGAATAATCCATATGATTTTCCTCATTAAATTTGAAAGAAGGGATCGATTCTTTGTTTACTACTACTTCAAACTCATCTACCAATTTTCTCTTCTTATTGTGAATCTCTTCAAAAGAAAGTCTAGAAACATTCCTCATTCTTTCTTTGCTATATTCATTCCCATGTGGAGGAGGAATAACATCCAGTTTTAAAGAATTGAAATCCTTTGAATAACCTATTGCCATATCTTTTCTGAAAAATACATATACGAATAGGATTACTAGTAACTTTTGCAATCCTCTACTGCCATTTACCAAATTTAGTAACAAATTCTAATATTTCTATTTAATCTATGTTCAAATCCAGTACTACAAGGATATCTGCATACCCATTCTTACCATTGAGGAAATCCTCATCTATCCCTAATAGGATTCTCAATGCATCACCTTTTTAATCAAGGCATCCATACCCCATAATTTTGATGGAAGATTTTCCAATCTAATCCATATTAGAGATTTCTCAATCCAATGACTCGGGGGTTTAAAATTAGGTCTCCTATTAAAACAATGAACTATTGCTCCATCATAAAAAATAAAAAAATAAAAAAAATTCTCCCATTCAAAAGTTCCATTTTTAGTCTGGCATCAATACATTCTATTGAAAAAATAATGGTTTGCAAGGCTATGGATACTTACCTTACCTTCAAAGGCTTTCGCACCAGTTCATAATTACTGCATCCGATCTTTCATCTCCACTCCATTTTGCAAAGAAAGCTCTGGTCTTTCAATCTATCAAATATTTTAGCCAAAGTAACCATTGGGATCTCATTGGTTTTGATATTTTTTTCTTCTTCTCCTAATCCTCGGAAGTCTTGTCATTGTTGATAGATCACTTTCTCACCCAATGCCCTCCAAATTGATTCATTTTTCATCTGCGTCATTTGCTCAGATTACTCTATCATCTGTTCTGTAGAAGTAGAAGTAGAAGTTTTCGTAGAGCTAATGGAATAATGCCTCCACTCATCCTCTCCTTACATAGAGACATGCGTAAGATTAATTGTAGATTTACCAAATATTTCTTTTAAACTAGGTTTTACTAGACTATAATATATCAAACATCACGTTCCTTCACAATTTCATGTCATTATGTTGGGTCATGGCGATAGGGGTTTTACCCAATTCATCTCCCCTCTTTTTTCTAATATTTTTTTTTATTTATGAAGGATTTTTCTTTTTTCTAATTTTTATTTATTTATGAAGGATCTTTCATCTGTAAAGTCATTTTTGCTATTTGATACAGGAGCACGAGCCTTTAAGAACCTTTCAACTTCACTAACAAACCAAGAGCCCATTGACCCCCCCTAAATTTTATTAGTTAATTGTTTTAGGAATAAGAATTGTATTTATCTTCTTTTTTAGATAATCTTGGAAGCTACATTTAACAACTTGTCTTGTTGTTTTAATTACCCAATTTTAATGATTTAAATTTCTTTTTAAACTATGTCTTACTTATGGAATGGTTGGTTAAATTAATTGATTTTTTAATTGTTATCTTTAGAGTTGAGAATATATAAATAAGAAATAAAATATCATATATAAATGAAAAATATATGATTAACAACAAGATATACACTATAATGCATAGAAGATATAAACATATGCATCTAATTTATACATATTAAAGTCAATAAAAATAATTTTAATTTGAATAATGACCTTATCTTAAACATCTACTCAAGTATGTTAGACTAGAATAATGTATGCGTT
Source organism: Thuja plicata (assembly GCA_018584345.1). NCBI lineage: Eukaryota > Viridiplantae > Streptophyta > Pinopsida > Cupressales > Cupressaceae > Thuja > Thuja plicata. The sequence continues at coordinate 1,653,805 of MU227357.1, forward strand.
TTATTTATTTAGTTATTTTTATTATTTTGTCTCTTGCCTTGCATTGCATCATAGTTGAACATTCAATAGGTCTTATTCAACTACACTCGAATAATATTAAATTAAAGAATGTAATAAGGTTAAAGTGTTTAACCTCCAACTAATAATGTTAATTGTTGTACACAACAACAATGACAATACCTATGAATGGGCATCTAGTTTAGTGGCAAAGACATGTTGTAAATAAATCTTAGTTAATTTTACTTCTATTTTGTAATAGATGGTTGTTTAGGTTTGTACATTTATCTAACTTAACTCTTTAAGCTTAACTTTTCCTTCTTTTTCTTGCTCACCCAACTCCTCAATTACTAACTTCAAAGGAATTTTAAAAAATGATAATTAAAAGAGCATTAATAAATATGTCATGTAGTAATAGCCCTCCATTTTACTTCCAAGTCATGAAAATTTATGAACAACTATGGAACATTTGTACATAAATGTTAACAATTCCAAACATTTATGCATAAGTATTGACATTCTTTGAAATAGTGTAATACAAGACTATTAAGACCTTTTTAAGTACATGTATCATTTAAAATTTATGAATATATAAAATTAACTATAACAACTACTTATACACTTCCCATATATATATTTAATAATCTTGAATTGCACCTCGAGGGAAAAGAATTTACAGTTATAGAATAAATGCTTACAATGATCAGTGTGGACGCAAGATAGGTCCCATATAAGAATAATGGATGAATGAAACATAAATAGCACATCTAGAAACATCATTTACATGCCTGATTATTGAGTACCAGCTTGATAATTCCAATTAGAAGAGAAAGAAAGGGTGATATCCTCTGCAGCTTCTTCCTCTACATATGGGTTTCCACTTCCGCCACGATCCTCTAGTTGTGCTAGAATTTGTGTTCCTCTTGTTTGATATTCAAGCTGTTCAGTAGCTCCTATTTCTTGAGCCATACCATAGTTCGGAAGAGAATCTTGTCTAGACCTAAAAAATAAATAGGCCATCAAAGGTGTTGCTTCTGTGATAATTTGTTCACCTACTTGAGTTTGTGCTCCTGATGATTGCCCAAAGAAACTTCTTGGAGTTTGATATTGATTTTGAGAGGCCATGAAATTTGGTGCACTTGCTTGACTTTGGGATCCTGTCCATGACAACAGAGCAGGATTTGTTTGGGGAACAAACGCAATGTGAAATCTAATTGGATTCTCATTATATGCTAGTACAACTCGGTAGCTAAAGTGGGGAAAATGTGGTAATCTGACTGTTATTTGAAGGGCTCGAGTTTGAATGCCATTGGAAGTTTCAACAACTTCGTGAATTTGTACTCCTCTTTCTTGAGCTATCCCATGACCAGGAACATAGTTTTGGCCATAACTGTTTGTTAAAATGCCTTGTTCAAACTGTGAGGCCATGGAGTTTGGTGCAATTGCTTGAGTTTGTGCTCCTGATGATTGCCCAGAGAAACTTCTTGGAGCTTGATATTGATATTGGGAGGCCATGAAACTTGGTGCATCTGCTTCAATTTGTGCTCCTATCCATCTCAACACCTCAGGATTTTGAAAAACATCCCCAGCAAAATTTGTACCTGGGATCTGATTATACATAAATGTGTAGGTACGGCAGGGAAATCCTGCTGCACCGCCAGATTGAATGCCTTCAGTTTGTGGTCCTGTTGATTGAAACATCTGAGGGGCAGGGCCATACCCAAAATGATCTCTTGGACTTTGCATATATGAAATTGGAATTGGGTAGGCGGGAAAATTTGATTCACTCTGAAGGGCTTCAATTTGTTGTCCTGTTGATTGAAACATCTGAGGATGCATTTGGGAAAGATGCCCAGAATGATTTGTTGAGCTTTGATTATATGAAACTGGGTAAGCAGGGAAAATTGGTGCACCCATTTGAAATGTAGAACTTCCTGCACCTGCTTGAGCTTGTATTGCTCTTGACTGAAAATTGCTTTGGGAAAGATACCCAGAATGATTTGTTGAACTTTGATTATATGAAACTGGGTAAGCAGGGAAAATTGGTGCACCCATTTGAAGTGTAGAACTTCCTGCACCTGCTTGAGCTTGTATTGTTCTTGACTGAAAATTGCGTTGGGAAAGATGCCCAGAAGAACTTGTTGAAGTGGGTTGTGAAATTTGTGGGGCCATGGAGCTTGCAGATCTCGCTTGAGGTAGCCCAAGATTTCTTCTTTCTTCGGCCATCTTTATTTGCTGTCAAAATCTTGCCCACAAAAATGTTGTGGAATGCGAGAAGATAATTGGGATTCCTCAAACTCTATAATTTGCTCTTCAAAATCTTGCAAAGAAAGAGTTTGGGAAGCCGTGGAAGTAGCAGCTCCTCCTTCAATTTGTGAACCTCCTGCTTCAAACAGCCCATAAATGCAAGCAATATATTCCACTGCAAAAGGCTCTTCGGCTTCCGAAACTTTGGAGGAGGCCAAGAGTTTCGCTGAAAATGCAGTTGATTGGGTGAAGTAAAATAAGCTCGGGTCATGTGGAAATGGCTTCTTAAAAAATAGAGGTAGAGATGCTTGCTGTTTTTTAGAAACATTTTAAAGGAGGTGGTGGCATGAATTTTGTAGTCTAGTTGAATTTAAAATTTAAAATTTCAATGTTTAAGAAAGCTTATGGTTAACAAAAATAAGTGAAAACCATTTTCCCACCAAATCATTTTTTTAAGAAAATTTTGAAATTAAATATTTGACAAAGTGTAAGAAAAAAATTTCTAATATATTTCTAAGTTAGTGGGGCAATTTCTAGCCCCACCCTTTTTTCACTTGTTTGCTAAAAAGTAGGAGCTCCTATTTTGAAGGAGAAGATAATCTTGTAGCCAAACAATTTGTTTTTCATGGGACCACCCTCTTCCTCAAAAATAGAGCTTAAGACCCCCTCATGGGACCCTTGTTTAAGCTCTGATAATTTGGACTCTAGCACCTCCAAAGTTTTTGTAGGTGTGTGCCTAATGGCAATAAAGATGTAGCTCTATTTAAATGGAAAGGAAGCACAATTTTTAGGGTTTAAATCCTTTATCTTCAATTACTTGTTGTCATCATTTAGTGATCTTATCTACTTTTTAAATATATTCTTTTATCTTATTCAACCTTTTATTTTTCAAACTCTTTTAAATTTCTAGCTAAACCAAAGATATTAAAAATGTCCATAATGATTTTAACTCTACTATCATTGAAAACCAATTTTACCTCCCCTTGACCTACAATGTTTCATGTGTTATTATCTCTAAGGAAAACCTCCCCATCATCATAAGATGAATATGTTGAAAATCATTTCTTATGAGGAGTCATATGGTAGGATGCACCTAAATTTATTAACCAAGAATTATCATAACTCATATTAGCAAAAATAATAAAAACATCAGCCACTTCATCATCAAAGGATTTTTCTGTAGAGGAATCATCATTAGTGTTCTTTTTATTCTTACATCCTTTTTTGAGATGCTCTCACTTACCACAATTCCAACACCTCAATCTACTCTTACCAAGTGTTTTAGACCTTCCCTTGGACTTTAAATGATTTGTGGACTCGTCTTCTTCACCCTTCCTCTTGTCCTTACCTTTTTTCTTTGGTCTACCTTGTACACGCAATGCATCTTTAGACCCCTCTAAAGTCTTCCTCATTCCCTTTAAAAGTAGAGTGCCAACGAGGGCATTCAATTTCAAAACATTTGAGAAAGAACCAGGGATTGCAAGTATAAGATTATCCTGAGATTCAAATAGTAAATGTAATAATAGAATACATGTATCCTCCTCACCAATCTTTACATTAATTGACTACAACTCTTTCAAGATTAGATTAAATGAATTCAAGTGTTTAATAATCTAGTCTGCATCATTTATTTTGAGAGGATATAACTTTCTTTTCAGGAATAACTTGTTAATGAGACTCTTAGTTTTGTAAATCTCTCCTATTATATTCCATTTAATTTATATGCAGCAGTCTCATTTGAAACATTTCATAGAATAGAATCAGAGAAACTCAAATGAATAGTGTTGTGACCCATTTTTTCAAAAAATTTCCAATATTTAACTAACATAGTAGCTAGTTTCTTCTCTTTCTTACCATTGATCTCTTTCTTCCAAGACATCCTCCATCTTAACTTTCAAAGCTCATATCTAGTACCATTAATCTTTTCAATGTCCAATCGAGATGAGCTAGCCATGATCTCAAATATGAAACTACAAGAAAAATAACACACTCTCACTACAACAAAAAACCCAATCAAACACTGCAAGAAAGGCATCCCCTTCTCAAATCAAGCCAACTTGTCTCTGATACCAAATGTTGAACAACATGATAAAAAATTAAGTGAAAATATATTGATAATTTTATACAGTGGCCAAATAAATAGATAACAATAAATTATAGATGAAAATGGAAAACAAAAGAAATGCAAACCATAACTCAAGAGTTATGTGGTTGCAAGAAAAATACTCCACGCCCAAAGAGATCCCCATCCCTCAAGGTGCAATCATCCTCCATATATTAATTGTATTGGTATCCCAACATGGTAAATTGATTATAACCATTGTTGTTTCTATAAAAGGGAGATGTAGGGAGTGTGGAATAGACAATAACTCATAAGCCCATGTTTGAAGAAGGGAGATTGTCTCAAGAATGGTTCCTATTTCATCAAAAAATACATGTAAATAATCATATAACTATGCTAGCATATGCCAACCTTAAGTAAATAATCTTTGGTGGTCCTTTGCATCCAGCTAGTGTATCTCTAAAAAATTATAAGGAATCACAAATCCATTTCAATCTACAAAGACAAAGATACCAACAACAAGGAGCAATAATGTGCACCCTTGAGACCACTACTTGAGACACCATTCTAATAAAACCTCGGGTGTCTTGTGAACCATTGATATAAATCCCTATTCTCCTACTAGATTATGTTGTGTATCTCAACTTACACGTCCTTCACTAAGAGACACAATTTAAGGCATAGGTCTTGTGAAGTAATGAGAATCTCCCTTAGCAATAGATAAAATTTGGTTACAGATGAATATCACTTATATGGATAAGAGTGATAAGCATGTGAATGTCATAACTTAACATAGACAACACAACAATATGTCTCATCCCTATTGCCTCTAGATGTACCCATTATGTTTTAATAATAGTCAAAGATAGTGGGCTCACAATTTGTAGATTTTTTGGCCTTGCACAAATCTCTTACTTAGGCTACATACACAAAAACAAAGGAAAGAAATGACCAATCCATCTAAACATCAAAATATTAACTCATAACTTAAATCATACCAAAATAACACAGAGTAATTGACAAGGTTGATTATATGGGAAAACCTCACACCCCTAGATTGACCCTATGGATATAACACATTCCTAGCCCAATTTAGACCCATGACTTACATAGGACTAAAAATGAACGCACATGCATTTTGTGGAAAAAAAATATTAAATAAAAATTTCTAAAGGAAAAAACAAAAAAAAAATCAAAGACAAACTGACCTCATTTACAATCTCAACTTGGTTGATCCCATCACACAATTAATTGCCTTGTGTTCGTATGCTCACCCCCCCTACATTAAATTGACAAAAAACATGATAACTTTGAGCTCTAAAACATAAGATCATCACACGTGCATGTGAAAATGAAAGTAACCTCTAATTATTCTCCAAATATATAACAAAGTGGCAAATTATACATTGTAAATATACATCATATGACCTTCCTTTTTAAACCAAAATAAGATTCATACAAATGATAATACACATTTATTAACAAATATTTTTCACTAATAATATAAAGAGAAAAATTAAATACATGATTGATCATTCTTTCCTACAAACTATCATGTTTAATTCAAGGTTGAAATATGATAATAGTTGTTCTTGTTTATATTCCTTCCCTTGTTCTTTAAAATCCAAGTAATAATTTATCAAATAAATATTAAAATTTATATAAAAAGTTGTAAGCACAAGCTAAAGATTTGTACACCAAAATCACTTATATCGGAGGTATTTTCTATTTATTTGAGCATGTTGCACCCCTATTTGCAAGAAATAGATTATTCTCAAATTGTTGATTTTCTAAGGAATTAAATTCCCTAGATGATGATGTTAATTGACAATATTAATCCCTTTGACACTTGACTATATAAAACTCTGAGATGGTGTATGTAGCTTTAGTTTATGGACTATAAAGATTTTTTATGATTAATGCGGTATCTATTGTGGCATAAAATAATTAAATAGGAAAACTAATCTGCTCCACATGGGGTTTATGTTGAAATGCAATCAACTTGTTCTCTTGGTATTTCCATGCCCTTCTTTATGTGAATATGGAGATGAATTTCAAGAAGAGGGTACTTTGAGCTAGTTGAAGAATATAATATAATTAAAAATTGAAGAATAGACTTGTATTTGTACTCATTATTGTACATCATATATTTTGATGCAAAGTAGTGCTGAGTACGTGGTAAAGTATGTGTTGTACAAACTTCATTCTTGGTAAAAAAAAATTAACTACATTGGTCAAATATATAAACCAAATTAAATCATGTTTGATCATTCAATGAAGGAATTTTTCTTGGAGTTCAAACCTTTTAGATACTCATTATTGTACATAATATATTTTGATGCAAAGTAGTGTAGAGTACGAGGAAAAGTATGTGTTGTACAAGCTTCGTTGTTGGTAGAAAAAAATTAACTATTTTGGTCAAATATATAAACCAGATTAAATCATGTTTAACCATTCAATGAAGGAACTCTTCCTGGAACAAACCTTTCAAAGGCATAATTTATTTAATCTTTCTTTTTTCAGACATTTTCTTTAGATGAGTTTCATAGTAAACCTACTCTACTTTGAGTGGTGTACTTCATGACATGACATTCTAATGTCTTTCATTGGTTTTGTGTTCTTCATAGTGTATTAGTAGAATGTGGCAGCATTCACATGCCTATTCAATCTTTAAAGAGCTTCCAACTATGATAATTAATTATATCTATTCAAGTAATTAATGATTTGCACTGATTATAAATTATTCATAACAAAGAAAAATTTAAAGCAAGCAATGATCATTCAAATAGATTCAAATTTAATGCAAGCAAGCAATGATGTGTCTTCCATTTAGAGTGGGAGTTGGATTCATCAATTTTTAAATCTTACATTCATTCTAAAAGGTTAAAAGATATATCTTTAATAAAATAGAGGTATGTGTGTTTTTAGTAAAATTGAATTGTCCTAGTTGTGTTATGGATGCATAATTTGAGTGGAAAGAAACTTTTATTTAATTTTAATGTTAGGCTTAAATAATTAAATGCAGATGTGAAATTATCTCAGTTGAATTAGTCGAAGTTACTTGATTCTAATCTAGAATGATCGATTTAATTTGATGACTTGCTACAACCATTTACTCTTCACATAGATGCTACTTTCTTCTTATTGGTATGTAGTGATATATACTACAACAATCGCAGTCCATTCCATGAGACTTCATCTCATTCTTCATTCATTCATATGACCAAACAATTTATGCGTGTCCACCAAAAATACATGTGTGTGTGTGTGTGTGTGTGTGAGCTACTTTTATTTTTCCACTATAAAATCATAATCCATTTTGTGTGGGTGTGTATATATGTGTGTGTGTGTGTCTATGTGTGTGTGTGTGTGTGTGTGTCATTTTACAAACATGTGCATGTGTCGAAGTGTTAAAACTTATTTAAGTCAATGTACATTGACTTAAATAAGTTTTAACGGACTGAAACATGCACATGTTTGTAAAATGGCATATGCTCCATTGGAGTTATTTTACCCTCATGTACTGTTAAGTTTTTATTCAAAGTTGTATGGTTGTTTGTATTGTATTGAATCAAAAAAATAATTAATAATTCAACACATACACATGTTTGTAATGCACTTGGAACACCATGTTGTTGACAATGACAATTCTAATATCTTGCATTTTTTCCAACTTAGACAAAATCAATTAAGATATTTTATGGGAAGAAAACAATGGAAATTTGTTCCACTTTATCATCCCAAGAAAAAAGTAAGTAGGGAAAAAATAACATGAACGGTAAACGTGAAATTTGTTTAGAAAAAAAATAAAAAAAACAAGAGTAATGAAAAAAGTGTTGAAAAAACTTCGCATGTTGAATTCATCGCAATTGTCTAGTGCACTACTTTTCCATGCATATGTGGACCATCAATTTTAAGAGTTAGCTAAATTTTAACTATTGAAAACACAAATAGACAACCATTTAAATATTTTAGTTATCATTTAATCAACTTATTTTTAAATTAGTAATTGAGAGGTTGGAAGACCCACCCTAAATATTTATTATAGAAGGTCAAACATCAAAATTGGAGATCATCTTAGCCGTCATTTGATTTAAAACGAGCATTACTTGTTTCATGTATTTGTGCATTTTCCTTCATGGGTCTTCCATATATTTTCTTGCATTTATGTTTAGGTCGACTATTGAAAGAGATAAATGAAAATTTAAATTTCACTTACTCTTTCAAGAGATCATTTGAGGAATACCTTTGGAGCACTAACGATAAAACTCACCATAGGAAATGATTAATACCACTTAAAAAAAGACTAATAAATATGAGAAGTACAGAAAATTGGGTTATGAGGATTCAAACAAAATTGTGAGCCAATTCTTGTGGTCAAATTGGGAAGATAAAACAAGTTATAAATATGCTTCTTGGTTACACTACACTCAACAAAACCTAAATGTGAGCTATGCCTTTTGGACCCTAAAACTCAATGGATTGATTTAACTACTAAGTGGATGGTTAGATCTGTGTCCAGGGAGATGAGCCATGGAAAAAGTTGATTCGTCACCGTACTTGTCTAGCTAATACTCTCGGAAATGGTAGTTTATTTGATAGATATATAAATTTCTTCTTGCTCCTTACTTTTGGATATAAGCTTCATTTCCTCTTCAATCAATTTGGAAGGCATGACAATGTGTAAGTAAATTCTTAAGTTGGAAAGATGCTTTCTTGTAACAAGGCTTCAACTTTGGAAATTCCTATATTTGGTAGAATATATAGGTTCTTGATACTTTGGCCAACCTCTTGTAGTTTTCATCCCTAAGGAGGCTTATTATTGTTTTAAGAAAGGGGTTCAACAAGTTGGCGATGTTTGGGATTTTCGCTCCTTTGAGTGGTCTCTTTGGCATTAAGTTAAGAGTAAATTTAATTCAAAGAATATGTATGAAGAATATCTTATTTTGTTAAATCTCTAGTCCTACTGGACCTTGTCATGAAACTTTGTACTTCATTACAATGTGATTTTACTAAGAATTGGTTATGGTTATCAAAGTGTCCTTTCTCTTGATTCCCTTAAAAATGTTCTACTTAAATATCCTTCATCAATTAAATAAAAAATGGAAATGTACATTCCATGAAAAGAAATGGAGATGATTGAGTTGGCTAATATGGAAATCTAAATCAGATGCTAATGCACAAATTTTGGCATGGAAAATCTTACGTTATAGGAAATGAAAAGAAACAAAATGCTAAAGGAGAGAAAAACAACACTAAAAAGGACAAGGAAGGGAAGAAAGAAGATAAAATTGACAACTTCAGAAAGGATATAACACATCTCAAATTAAATCAACTACTGAGAGAGATAAATGTTCCTTTTGTAACAAAATTGATCATGAAGAACATCAATGCATGAAAAAAGAAATTGAGCACCTCACTTTTCTACTCAAAAAGAATAATATTGAGGTAACTTATTCTACCAAAGCATCTTCTTCAAATCGGGAAATTACTAAGGACAAAGAGAAATTGAAATGCAGGGTCTTATTTGTTCAAGAAATTATGGATTCTGGTGCTACACACCATATGGGTTCTCAACATGATGTGGACTCTTTAGATCCTAATTCCAGTCCTCATATTTTAGATGATTCAACAGATGACAGTCATATGGGTGATCTCACAATAGTGTGTCCCACTTTTCGGGATGAAGGATTTCAGACTTTCAAAAAAAATTCTTTTTTGATGGCTTCACGTGAAGTATCTTCTTCGCACGAAGTGGTTAATAGGCTTCATGTGAAATGCCCTACGTGGGGTACTTCACGTGAAGCCCCCACTTCGCATGAAATACCCCACGTAGGGCACTTCGCACGAAGACCCCTTTCGCTCGAAGCCATTATTCGCTGGATTTTTTTATAAATTTCCGACAAGCCATGTCATTTTCACTATTCACTTTACGAGATTTTGTGGACCCGGTGCTTAGAGCGAACTTGTGATGAACACTACGACATCAGCACTTTCCGAGCTTTTTCGACCTCTTGTGATTGTTAGTAGCATCAGGTACACGGATTTTTCTCATTTTTTATTGTAAATTATATGTTTTATATTTATTTTAGTTAATTATTTGTTTTAAATAATATTTAGTTTGTAGAAATGTTAGAAAATGATAGTTGAATTTTAGAATTTGTTAGAAAATTATAGTAGTATGTTAGAAAATCATAACTTAGAATATTAGAAAATGTTAGAAAACTTTAAAAAATTGTAGTATAAATGTTAGAATATGTTAGCAAATGTTAGAAAATTGTAATTTACTATACATTAGAAAATATTAGCAAATTGTAACTTCTAGTATACATTAGAAAATTGTAACTTAGTACATACATTAGGAAATATTAGAAAATTATAACTTAGTTATACATTAGAAAATATTAGAAAATTGTAACTTAGTAAACATTAGAAA
>MU227357.1:1691006-1719526 GCA_018584345.1 Thuja plicata
ATACTTGATTTTATTATATATATGTAACAATATTTTATATATAATATATAATACATATCATATTGAATATATATATATATATATATATATATATATATATTATAATATAAAATATATTTTACATACAATTTAAATATGAAGATATCATGTGATATATTGTTAAATACATATTAATATATATAATATATATAATATATGATTTATAATGTAACATTTAATATTAATATATATTATATAATATTTAATGTAAAATGTATGTTATATAATATTTAATATATAATATAATATATAATTTAATATATATATAATCGATAATATTTATAATATATAATATAATATATAATCTATTATATAATCTAATATTATATATCTAATATATAATATCAAAAAATGAGAGGGACAAATGGGTTGAAAACAAATTTAGAGGGAGAAAGGGGAGGGAAACTTCAAAATTCAAAATTCTGCCAGGATTTTTGGGTACCTGAAAATAATGGGTACCCAAAAAAATCAGGTACCCGATTAGGCTCGGTATTGCTTTGTGCACCAAACCTACCTGGTCAACTCTTCAAATGTCCCAAAAACGTGTTTTTCCCCTGTTTCTCTAAGTTTCAGACTTCGACCATGTAGCTGACGACTTTTTCTTCACCCGAAATTGAAGAAACAAAATGGGTATTTTAAGGAGATTATCAGCTTTCTATCGATATAATTGCTGTCAAATTTTGAATTCGGTAAGTAATTATTAGTTATTTTCTAATTGAGTTACCTCTAAAGTGTTGATTTACATACTGATTGAAAAATGACTATAACTTTTAGATGGTATAGCATTTTTGAAATCTGAAAAATGCATCACATTCTATGCTTCGCCTACTATAAGGGAAATTTTTTTTTTTTGAATTTGGTAAAGTTTTCAATGAGTTAAGGTGGTCAGACACATGATTTTTTTTATTTTGAAAACGTTGTAGCAGAAAATTCATAATTAATTATTTTTTTTAATAAAATTACACAAAAATATGCGTCACATCCGAGCATGAGTCTACTATGTATATCTAAAATCTTATAAAAAAATATTATCATTTGTATAAAAAAATATTATCATTTGATCATGATTAAGGTGGTCAGACATATACCTACTTATTTTTTTCCTTAAATTTTTGTAATATTGCATTGAAATCTATACTTTTCACCAATTATATTAATCTTTTTTCAGAAAATGCCTAGTAGTTTAGAAACTACATTCAATTATTTGCTGATTTTTCATTGCCACTTAAGGGCATAGTTTGGCCCCTCATGATCTTGCACATACCCTATTGAACTAGTAAATTGTAATGTCATTGTGCATGTTATGGCTAGGTGATTGTACATAAATTATCACTTGTAATTTAAATTATTTTAGTGTCAAAATTTTAGATTAGATATATTCTTTATTGTTATTTCTAACATTAAGTACTTCTATACTTCACATTTATTTTTTAATTTAAAATTTTAATTATTCTAATTTATTTACTTAACTCTAATTATATCTCAAATATGATTGGTTGAATTGAGTTTTGGAGAGTTTTTATTATTTTTGTTTTATTTTTATTTTAACCATAGTTTTATAATGTATAATTCATATATCATTTAATTGATTTTCAAGAATGAAATTACTTTTTTAATATATAATTTAGTATATTTTGTGAGATACTATATTTATATTATAAACATACAATTTTCATTACAAAATTAAATTACAAATATTTGGACAATATTATAATATATAACTATTATATATTTTAAAATATTTACTATATTATATTTTTAATATATATAGATATGCTATAAATAATTATTATAATTTATAATATATAATATATATTATTCTTTAATATATATATAATATAAAAATACTATAACATATATGCAGTATTATGTAATTTTAATATTTTACTAATTCTTTATTCATTATTTAAATTCTATCTTACATTTAAAATATATAACTATATTTAAAAAATTTACAATTATAAAACTATAATATATACAAACATAATTTATTAAATATTTATTTTAAGATTTTATACAAAGCTTCTTATTTAATTTTTAATTGATAATAATTTTATATTTTATGAAATAACTATTAATTAAAATATATTTAATATTAATAATAAAATTAGAATTAAATTTAAATATATTATTTAATTAACTTTAATGACCCAAATTTTAATAAATCAAATCTCACCGTACCATTATATAAATTTTTAAATTGTAAAACATAGTATAATGTTAGAAAATAGGTCACATCATGTGTGACTCCCATAGTTGAAAAGCTCATTGTCTATACAACAATCATGCACCTTCTAGGAGCACATTGGATCAATATAGGTACAAGTTTGGAGGGATTCAAACCTTGGTGATCACAACAACATAACACCACTACTAGTTAACAAAAACAATTTAGGATGAACCTAAATAATTTGAAAATTGCAGCACTATTTTTATTTTTAATTAATAAAAAGATAAAATCAAAAGTGCATTCTAATTACTAGACAATATTTGTGATTGCGTACTTAAAAGTCAAAAGTGACTCAACACCACCACTTAACCAACACTACCTATAAATAAACACAAATAATTTGAAAATTACAACAGTAGTAATGGGGATGATAAACTCCAAGGACTAATTATAATAATACTAATGTTTTGGAAATGTTGCCACTCTTAGATCAATGTCACTCGATGGGAACTTATATCGGTGAAGATAAAGACCCCCTACAACTATAACAACACATTGGAATTATAACGTTTGGCAAGTCTATCTAAAGGAGTATTGGTCATATAACCTCTCTAAAACCCACCACCCAAGCACATATATACAGTGTATATACTCCCACGTAACACATCCCACACACACATATACAGTGTATATACTCCACTGTATTACGTGGAACAGCTCACACGGTTAGCCATGCTAATCTGTTACATAAAAATCATGTTGTAAGTATATCTTGTCTATGGAGTGTGTCAACCCTGTGTTTATCCTATGACGTGTCCTATGTTTTGGATAAAAAAAGCCTATAAATAAAATATGAGTTCCAACTATTATTCCCTCACTGTAATGACTATCCTACGCAGATTTTAAAACAAAATAACCCACCGGCCTGTATACTTGGTTTTCACTGGTTTGTCATCTTTTATTGTTTCAACTTTCAACTAATTGGACACGGAGTAGTTGCAATTTCTGGTATAATTGGATGGTTTTTCTTTGTTTTGTTTTAGCTTTGTGCTTCAATTTCTCATTTCCAATGAATTTAACTTGGTGTTTAGAATATAAGTTAGATTTGTATTTGTCGGTGGAAGATAGTTGCGAGTGAAGAGTAAGGAGGAAGAATTCTGAGAAGAAAAATGGAAAATTCTGAGGTCATAGAAGAAGGACTTGGCCTAGAAGGAAATGAGAAAGGATCTGAGAATGGCCACAATCATTCAACTTTGGAAGCCTTGAATGCAGGTCCTGGATTCAAAGCTTGGGTACAAAAGATTTTCTGGCATGGTGGCTCTGTATATGATGCATGGTTCAATGCTGTTGAAGGCCAGGTACTTATATAACACTTTGTTTTTTTAACTATGTCTTCATTGTAGACATATGATTTTCATATTGCTCTATATATAATATTGCGCGTAGTTTCTGATTTTGACTTTGTGAATTTTTTCTTCGACATTTAGATCAAACTCTATTCTCTTTTCTTCTCTTACTTCTTGATGAAGGATTATGGAATTTGATCGTCAAAGAAAATAACTCCCACAGTCAAAACCAGAAACTATGTATAATGTCTTCTTTGTCAGGTGTATGAGACACCTTTCCCATTGATGTATTGGGTTTTAATCTTCATGATAAAGATCCTCCCAAATTAACACAGCAATAATGTTAATTTTTTATCTTTGATCTGGACTCTCTGTCTGCTATACTTCGTGGGTGTATCTTTCCACCTGTCCCCCATCACACACTAATGACTGATTCCTAAACAAAAAGTATTAAATAACCGAAGTCTACTTACTTTTTGCAAGCTTAATTTTTCCCTCCCTTAGTGTGTGATGTTTAAAGCTAGCCCCACACCCCCCCTTTTTTTTTTAATATTGTACTGTTTTTTTTTGTTTTCATATGAAACAGAAGTATTCTTGAAAAGGAAAAATCAATTTTCAACATTCAAATATATGAATTAGAGAAACAGCTCTATATGTCAATTCAATTTTCATTTGTGTTGGATGAATGTAGGTATTACATTCTTGTTAGTAGATTGATTAACGCTGGATTTAAGCTTGTAAAAGTTTCTAAATTACTAATTAGACTATGTAAACTTTAGTCTTCATCCCGGATCACAGTCCATAATCAATCATCAAAATGAGATAACAAGAAAAGAGAAATTTCTGAAATTTTTTTAATTAACAAAGATTCACAACTGTTAAGAAAATTGAAAGTGCATTCTCCTCTATATTGAGTTTTACCATATCATGCTCTTATTCTTGAGATCTCCTTATATCTGCACACCATTTTTTCCTTGGTATATCCAAGTGAAAAACCTCAAATTAAATTTATTATCCTACTTGATTGTATATGGTGTTTACCAACTTACCAAAGCAATGGCAGGTCTATCGAGCTATACTGGTTAAAATTATAATGAGCTCTTATTTGATTTTTGATTGTCTTTTGCAGGTTGGCCAAGTTATTCTCTCAATGCCATACTCATACTCTCAAATGGGTTTTGGACTTGGAATTTTTTTCCACTTTCTATATGCAGCTATTGGTATTTGGACCTGCTATATGCTGGCATGCCTTTATCTTGAGTACAGATCTCGCAAGGAAAAGGAAGGTGCTGATTTCAAAAGACATGTCATCCAGGTATGTCATGATCTCTTTGTCTGCTTATTTATACTCTCCATTCATATAGGAGATCCAAAAACTTTTACCCCTGATACATTTTGTTATCAGTTTTACCTCTTTCAACAAGTGTGTGTCCATGATTTGTAAGCATATAAGATCTGTAAATGCTAGTCAAACATTGTTTATCTGCCAATTGACAAGATTTTATAATTCTCATGATGAAATGATGTTTAATTGGTTCCACTGCAAGAGTTCCATATGGAGTAATTTTGGATGGAAAAAAAACAGTTCCGTTGTGTGTGTTGAAAGATATGGAATAGTACTACACTGCCTTATGCTTGATTTGTCTATTATTTATTTAAAAAGAGGATGTTTCACTTTCGTGTATACTATTTAGATGTAACGAGTGTTGTATAGATTATTAATTTTCATGAAAGATGGAAGTTGAAACCTGATATCAATATCATTATATGCATATTGAAATCAGCCTTTCTTAATCAGTAGTATAAACTAATGCTATATTTTCCTGATTTGCAGTACCATGAAGTGATGGGGCATCTTGTGGGTGATTGGCTTAGGAAGGTTTCTCTCTTTTTCAATGTTGTAACAATGGGGTGTGTAGCAACTGTGCAAATCATTGCATGTGCAAGGTAATTAAGACCCAATAAAACATAAAAGCATTGTCTATATATTTTCTAGCCTATTAAGTTTTCAGAGAGGCAATACACTTTTTAATGTATTTATGCTACTGGATTCCTCAGCAATGCCTATTACTTGAATACAAAGTACAACAAGAGGGAATGGGCAATTATATTTGGTGCTATGTCTATGCTAACATGCCTCCTTCCAAGTTTTCACAATTTTAGAGTGTGGTCTATCATGGGAACTATAACAACCACTTATACAGCTTGGTACATGCTTGCTGCAGGCCTCATTCATGGCAAGGTATAAATCTACTTATCCAACAAAGAAGGAAAACATTAGCTTAGTAAATACAGTTCTATGTGCATTATACTAGATATAATCTTTATTGAATTTCATACTAGGGATTTCAATGACTGACTTTTCTTGGATCAGGTTCCAAATGTGAAGCATTCAGGACCCCAAGATCTTGTGAAGTTCTTCACAGGAACAACCAATATATTGTTTGCATTTGGAGGTCATGCTATTACTGTGTATGTTGTTCTTCCCCCAGTTACTCACTTCAAGTTTGTTCGCATTATTCACATTTTCTCCTCAGTTATAGAGGAGTTCCTGGGCAAAACAGGAAGTACCATGAAATCAGCATTGAACAGAACATTTGGATGAAACCAAGCACCACTTATACTAGGAGGATGTCAAAGATGATCTGTCCTGAAAGAGTCTAGCCATATATTAATTTGATTCAAGTAGAAAAGTTATACAGTTGCATGGGGACACATCCCCCAACCCAAAATTCCATGTGTCTGGTATGGGGACATTTCCAAGATTTGGGGATTTGGAGAAACGTCCCCTCACAACACCACTGCCTCTGCCACCTTCGCCTAGACACCACGAAGTCTTTTTCTATATGGCACATGCCAATACATACTAATTGCAACCTTTTAACTTTATGAAGATTAGTTTGCTTTTTATTGGAAATTCACAAAGAGGACACTATATTGCAGATTTTGATCAATTGAACATTTCAATTCACCTCAATTTGTATATCAGTGCTACCTCCCCATCGCCGCTTCGCCACTGTCCCCCGCCATCCTCCCTCCCCAAAATTAGGCCCTTGGTCCCATCCCTGAAACCCGTCCCATGTCCCCCATCATGAAACTCCATGGAACTATGAAAAATTACAGTTTTTCTTTCTCTTGAAAAAAAGAAACAACTGAATATTTGCTAGTTTTCTATATAGTATATACAAAGAGAGCTACCCTAACTTCTTCTTTTTAATTTGCAGAGAAATTATGCACGCTATGTGGAGGCCAAAGTCATACAAATATGTGTATTTATGCACAGTAGCTTATGTTATGACAATCACCATGCCTCACTGTATCATACTCTACAGAAATTTTGGAGATGTGCTTCTGACTCACTCTAATGCCTTGTCTGTGCTTCCAAGAACCATTTTCAGAGACATTGCCTTGTGTTTCATGATCATCCACCAGGTAAACTAGAAATTACAATTT
This sequence comes from Thuja plicata, assembly GCA_018584345.1. Classification (NCBI taxonomy): domain Eukaryota; kingdom Viridiplantae; phylum Streptophyta; class Pinopsida; order Cupressales; family Cupressaceae; genus Thuja; species Thuja plicata. Next base: position 1,698,015 of record MU227357.1, read on the forward strand.
GATAGAAAAGTAAGTACAACTTTTTTCAAACTATTTGTGCATTCATTAGACTGTGAAGTTCTGATTGGGGAATTTCTCCAGACAACATAGTTTTTTCTCTAATGAAAAGCCCATAGAGTGAAATTTTAATGGGAAAATCCTTATAGTGAACTGGTCTTTATCAAATGAAAAATCCAATCTTTGCTAATTGGGGTCTACGAATGCAGGCAGTAGCTTTTGGAATGTATGTAATGCCACTGAATTTCATGTGGGAGAAGGTACTTGGAGTGCACAGTTCTAAATACTTGATCAGAGTAATTTGTCGGTTGCCAGTGTCAATCCTATTATGGTTTTTGGCCTTATTAGTCCCCTTTTTTGGACCCTTAAATTCCATGATCGGTTCACTCATAATGAGCTTCTCTGTATTCATTATTCCTTGTTTTGCCTACATCAAAGTTTTCAGCACCAAGAGCTCTAGACAGGTAGAGAAACTTCTGCAAATATGTTCAATGTTAATTTCTTAGTAGTGAACAATATCTCAAATTGAGATGGAGTTGGATACTGAAAATCATGTAATTAATGTTTTTACTTGTATAATGTGTGCAGGATGCGGCCGAGAAACTAGCATCTTGGTTGCCGGGGTGGAATGGAATTATGACCATAAACATAGGCATAATAGTTTTTATTGGAGTTCTTGGATTTTGTTTTGGGAGCTGGGCAAGTATTTCTAATATTGCCCAGCAGTTTAGCTCTTTTGGGTTTTTTGAAAAATGTTATCAATGCGACACTGTAAAAAACTAAAGTCATGGTGTGAGTGTGAAGGATAGTAATCTTGTAAATTATGTGTAGATCTCATTTGAAATAGTAGTCTTGGAGGATATTTAAGTATTATTATTTGTAATTGAAAAATGCATATTTCAAATATAAAATGATGGCATTTTTCTGGATCCTAAAGTATTATCAGATGATGCTTTCATGTGCATTTGAACTTTGCGATGATAAGTTTTTGTGGTACATTATAATGTTGTTGATAACTGCATTCCTTCTGTTGTGGTTCTATTTTTTATTGTAAATAGTCGCATGCTTTTGTGTATGCAACAATGAGGCGATAGGAGATTTGATTTCATTAAAACACTATGCTACATGAAGAGCAAATTGTGACACGAGGAAAGGACCAACAATTTCAACAAAGATAAATAAGATTAGCAGATAATTAATATGCAACATTTACTGGTATAATGTTTGGAACTTAAATTTCATTGGAACAATCATTATTACACCAAAAAATTTAATTACAAAAATCACCAAAAAAGCTCATGCAACCAAATCACATGGACAGTTATCAAAACATTATAGATGTTTTCTATAATTTAATATGTTAATTGCACTCAACAAGAAATATCTTCTAACAATGTTTATATATAAAAGATCTCATAAATTTCATTTATGTAACAACATTTATTAAGAATTCTTTTGAAATAATTGAACTCTATATTTAATTACATAAATCATCATTTTTATACTACCAAATATTTTTAAATTACAAAAACATATAGATCTTTTTTTTTTCTAGTGAGATGATTAATGAAATGACTAATACATCATATGCATATACATATACATAAACTGTCATATTTTTATACTACAAAATATATCCATTTCTTTGGTGACAAAAATATTATAAAAAAATATTTATATTAACATATATATTTTTATATTAACATATATATTTTTACATGTTTTTTGTATTAAAGATAAGTTGATCAAAAATATTTACAAAACGAGTTCACAGAACCAAGAGTATCAAAAGTTGCAAAGTTTTAATTCATAAAAAAGTAAAAACCAGCAAAGCTAGATCAAGATATCATCGAACACATCCACCCAGGCAGTCCAGCCCAAGTTGCCTTCCATCCACACAATGCTCTTCTTCTTCTAGATCTGGTGAATGAGGAAGATCATGCTATCCGAGGCAAGTTTACTATTCTTTTGGAGTTCCCTATTGAAATCTTTAATAGTTCTTTCGAAAATGTGCAAATTGTCCATGTGCTTTCTCCACCCCTGACCATCCTTAACCTCATAAGCGAAGAATGTGGCGTAACCGTTATTGAGAAGTCTCTTGAATTTATCCTTCTCCACCCTCATGGTAATCTATATCTGCGAAAGAATTTTGAAGTATGTGAGACTTTTGAAAGAATCAGTAAGAATCCTAGACTTACCTTGAAACCTTTCCTCATTCCTACACTTCTAGATCTACCAAAGAATGTTAGAAGAAAGAATATGCCAAAACATATTAAAGTCCTTTTTAAAACCCTCAATATGACCAAAGATGGTCTCAAAAATAGTCACATTACTAGGAATGTATATATTAAACATATGCCAAATTTCTTTGGCAAAGCTGTAATCTAAGAAAATATGTCTTCCAGATTCAGAAACACCACATAAGTTACAGTAGTGAGTAGTAGTGAAATCATTTCTAATAGGCAATCTGTCTAGAAGTAAGAGCCATTTAAAACATTTGATTTTAGGTTCAATCGGGGATTTCCATAGTCTACCAAAGATCTTCTTCCAATCATTGTGGTCAAATTTAGAATGCCAAAGTTTATTGATGTGGTCAATGATAGAATCATTATGGCTAATAACTTTGTAAATGTTCTTGGCTTTAATCTTATTGATCATAGTTCCATCAGGCCACTTGACCTTCATAAATCTATCAGAGTCAAGATTACAAAAGGTAGGAAGACTCCTACAGGCTTCGGTGATCATGTTAAAGGTCTTTTTTTGGGATAAGGGTGTGTTAAATATGGTTTTAAACTCCTCCCAGCTAATTAATCTGTCATTTTAAAAAAGATCCATAAATTGGGAAATACCCATTTTATGCCACAGCTTGGTCGAACACCCTTTGGTGATGGCAAGCGGTTTACCATATTGTTGCAAGTTCCACCAAATAGACCTCTCACCAAAGAGCTGATTATCATCATGGAAAACCTTATTAGAGGCCATATTTCTAACACAACTCTAGGTCTTCCAAATGGATTTGAATACAGTTGAGCCTTGTACGACAACCGGAAAGTCACCAAGAATTAAGTCAGAAAAAGGGAGATTTTTCCAAGCCTTAGTATTTTTGGGAAAACCTCTTTCAATATTGCTTCTAATAAGCACTTTCCAAGAATCATCCCCAGCAAGAGAGTGAAAGATCCATTTGGCAGCCAAAGCAATCCCCATGGTTTTGAGGTCCTTCAAACCCAACCCACCAAGGAGCTTGTCCGCATGGCACCAATCCCATCTCACGGCGTGGAGCTTCCTGTTGCCCTTGCCATCCGACCAGAGATTGTTCCTAATCTCTTTTTGTATTTCTAAAATTTGGTAATTGCTGAACATCCAAGCCGAAGCATAATAGATATTGTAAGAAGAGAGGATTTTTTGGCAAACTTGTATTCTGCCAACCAGGGATAAAGATCTATTGTGCCATTTATTCAACTTTTTAGAAATTTTCTCCTTGACCCAAAGCCACGTATCTTTGAATGAGGGGTCAATAGAGAATAGGATACCCAAATATCTAACAATGGTGTGAGGGCCTCCCCATTGGAAATCAAACTTATTAAACCAAGTAGGAGGTTTCCCTTCCCAAGACATATAGATTTGGAATGGGATAAGCGAGCTCCGGAGATGGTACAAAAAATCTTGAGTTTCTCAACAAGAGCATCAAAATTAGTTTGAGAGGACTCATGAAACATGACTGTGTCATCAACAAATTGGCAATTGATAAGGTCCTCCCCATTAGGAAGTGAGATACCTTTCACAGGCCAAGAGAGGCTGTCATTTCTAAGGATATAAAAAAGAACATCCGCAGCAATAGCAAAGAGGGCGGGGGCCAATGGGCAGCCTTGTCTGATGGAGCGGGTGAGGGGGACGGCCTCCGACAGAGAACCATTAATATCGATTTGAGCATAAGCATCATTGAGGAGAACATTAACAGCTTTATAAAAGAAAGTAGGGAAACCAAATGCTTCCAGCATCATGGAAATGAATTTCCACTCATTCCTATCATAAGATTTTTTGAAATCAAGGAGCATAGAAGAGTTTTGATTGGAGTGCTTCGCCCAATTTAAAGCCTCCCAACTAGTGATTAAATTTTCAAGGATATATCTACCTTTTATGAAACCAGTTTGGGTAGGACACACGAATTTAGGAAGAATTTTCTCAATTCTGATAGCCAAGATTTTGGCAAAAATCTTATAGGAAACATTAAGCAGGGTGATAGGGCACCAGTTTTTAAGAAGAGCCTTGTCCCCATCTTTAGGAAGGATTTTAATGATACCAGTATTAATATTTATGCCTAACGTCCCAACACCTAAGGCCTCCAAATAAATGTTATGCAGGTCTTTGGCAATCCAAGTGTTGTTAGCCTTGTAAAACTCAACAGGCAGCCCGTCGGGCCTCAAAGCTTTGTCACATTTGAGAGTTGTAATAGCATTCTCAATTTCCTCAATCGATATTTCCATACTGAGTAAAGAAGCATCAGTATTAGAGATTTTATTGGGAATTAGGGATTTACAACGAAGTCTAAGATTGCTAGCCTCTTCAGTGTCTTCAGAGGTGACCAAATTTTTAAAGTAGGTGGCAAAAGCCTGTTTTATTCCATCAATGTCAGTAATCTCTTTATTATCAACAATAATTATGTCGATGGACTCGTTAGAATGTTTTTGTTTTATAAGATTGAAGAAAAACTTGGATCCCCTATCCCCGGCAACTAGCCAGTGAGCCCTGGATCTAATTTGGGCACCTCTAATCTTAGATTTCTGATGTTGCCTAAGGGCATCTTTGACACCAGCAATATAGGGAATGAGTGACTTGTCCAAGGGGTTAGTTTGGGTTCTTATCTCAGCCTCCATAAGCTTAGTATTAAGAAGTTTCTCAGTGAATCTGGAGTCTTTAGCCCTTTTTTGACCAAGGGTTCTAAGTAAGGTTTTCCATGCAACAATATTCATATTCCATCGGTCAGAATGAGAGATAGAGGGAAATTGCTTGTCATTAAAGTTACGAATGAGGTTTAAAGCTGCTAGAATGTCTTCATCCTGTAGAAGACTAGTATTAAGAAAGAATTTAGTATTGGGGGGCTTAATACGGGCAGAGGGGTTGTTAAACTTAAAACAAACAAAAATTGGGTGATGATCAGAAAGGGTGGTGGGGATAACCTGAACAAAGTTACCAAATTTATCAGGTAGGACAGAAAAAAAATTTGTTAGCATAAAAACGGTCCAATCTTGAGTAAATTCTAGCATGCCCCTTTTGAAAATTACACCACGTATGCCACAAACCAGGATTGGTATCCTTGGATCCTGACAGCGGGTCAAAAAGAAACTTATTTTGTTTAAGTTTGTCCCAATGGGATTTTTCATTGCCTTTCCAGCTAAAGGGAAGACCACCAAACTTATCTTCCTGGTTCTCTATCATGTTAAAGTCTCTGCCAATGATCCAGGGGATATTGGGAAGATACATTAGCCAATCCCAAAGCTGAGATCTCTCAATGTAATCATTAGATGCGTACACAGAACAAATGCCAAATTCCAAGTTATTGATTTTAAAACTAATCCACATAGCCCTATTACAGGGAGATGTGGCACTATCAATAATAGCCCTTTCCCATTTAGGATTAATTAAGATAGCAATGCCGCCCCTACCTTTAGGGTGTTGAGTGACAAATTTAATCACATCATTCCATATAAAATTAAGGTTGGTTTCGAGAGTGAAACCAGTAGCTTTTATTTCTTGAAGGATCAAAAAATCAGTGTGGTTACCAGCATTAGTAAAACGTTTAAAAATATATTTTCTATCCGGGGACTCAAGACCCCTGATGTTCCATGAAGTGCAATTCATGAGGAAACATCTGGTGGGGGAGAACCACTATTACCCGTGGGTTCAATAGTAGGCACAAAAGCGGAATTGGAATTCCCTCCAAACTTTTTAGTAGAAGGTTGTTTCTTTTTGGATCCTACTAGTCTTCCTCTACGTTTAGAGGAGGGGATATCATTTTTAAGGTCAAGATCATCATCTGAGAATATTTGCGATGTGTTATCAAGATCCATAAATGGGTTTGGTGTGCAAAGCTAGTTAAGGTCGTCCCCGGTGTTAGCAGGGATGACTTTGACAACAAAATCGCCAGATATTTCTTTAAAGGGTTTTGACAGGCGTCGGGGGGAGCAATATCAAAGTTTGATTGCTCCATCATACAAGGTTTAGAGGCAATCAAACCAGAAATGGAGGATGGATAAGAGACACTGGGAGGCCGAATAAGAGGCGTCTCTTTCAAGATAAGGTCACCACTTGGGAGATTCGGCTTCTTGGTCCTTTTTTTTCTTTTTTTTTGAGACAGAAACAAAGCCATCAGTATGTTCGGTATCCAAGGTGGGAGATTTAAGCGGGATATGAGCAAAAGGCTGGGTCGCATGGGGAGGTTCAAAAATGGGAGTATCACTTATCGGGTCTATCGAAGGGAGTCTTACTAGAAGAGGGATCAAATTTAGGGTTTGGATTAATTTCAGAAATACTCGGAATGGTAGTTTTGGTCGGAGGAGGATTTCTTTTAAGAATAGGGCAATCTTTTCAAAGATGACCCTCCTTTCTGCATAAAAATAAGCATTAAGTCCACCTAATATTTCAATGGGGCATGAATACGACTCAGAATCAATATTGATCTTAAATTCATAGGGTATTTCTCTACTTGGGTTAAGCGAAATCAAAATTTGAGCATCCATATGTGGGACCAATCTGACTGTATCATCCATTCTTATAAATTTACCAACAGGTTCCAAAATTTGGGGTAAGAATCTCCACAAAAAGGGCGGGATATTTTTTTTAAAAATCCATCTTGGGGCCGAAAGGGCCAAAACTTCTTCATGAATAGCTTCAGGTGTCTAGGCTAGGGCGCGAAATGATGTATTACCAACCGTCCAGTACTGCCTTTTAAGGATTGCAGCTTGAGAATCATGGTTATTGAAAAAAATGGCAAACAAACCCTTTCGAATCTGTCTACAAAAGGAAATATGAAAACCCAATTTAAGGTTCCAATAATTGTGGAACCAATCATCCACAAATTTTTGAGGACACTTTTCAATTTCAACTGCCGCAAAGAATATAGCAGAGTCCTTAAGCCTATTCTTTTCATTCCTAATTTCTATCAACATATCTGAATTTGGAGCAACATAGAAAGATTGCAAAATAGGTCCAGTATTCTTATCCGCTTCATTAGTCTGAGTGATGCTAAACTTAGCACTGGAAGCGATGGGAGATTGGGCAACGACTTCGGAGAACAATTTATTTTTACCATTCTGGGCAGTAGGTTTGTTAATAGCAAAGTTTATGACAGGGGTCTCCATTAATGGCCAAGTAAAGATGGGGGTACAGACTCTGTCGAGTGACAGAGAGGAGGAGAAGAAATATGCAAATTACTGTTAGTATTAAAGGAGAGATCACACCTGTCATTCGCGAGTGTTGATAATAACTCTGGGCACATCCTAAAGTTGCCAATGGAGCATGATGAAGTAGCAAGAGGTGTCTTCCGAGAAGAGCCGACGACCGGGTCCGGCGGTTTCCATGCCAATGAAGCGTCCAGTGGTATTTGCAAAGCAGAGAAGTCCATCAGTTTTCGCAAAGCAAAGCCTTTTTTTCATATATTTTTACATTAACATATATTGTTCTAAGATAAGTTAAGTAGGACTCGAGCCTCCCCTTAACTCTTGAAGCATGATTTCATATATACCAACCACTTTTTTGCCTTTTTAATCTATGTCCTATTATTTTTTTCTTATAAAAAGACATGCTGACATCTATTATTAAAAATATATTTTAAAAAAAAAAATTGTCAACTGAAATATTTCCATTTTTACACTGCCTAAATTATGTGTCATTAATGTAACCAATGATATAAAATAATAAAGGGAGAACAAAATAAAATAATAATAATAAAGGGAGGAGTTTAATTAGAGGATGAAATAAACAAACAATCTAGGAGACCATACTGTAACAACCAGAATAACATATAGGCCGCATAATTAGGTGAACCAAAAATAAAATATTTATGTGGACAAACCAGATGCTCACCCGCCATGTACGATAATATAATCATTCCCTTAGATTCACATTTATTAAAAGTAATCTCTTGATTCTTGATTCGTGTGTAGTTGGAAGGGAATTTAAAATAAATGTAATAGCTCAAATTTCATTCAACAATCTAGGGGAAAAAAATTTACAGTCAGAGTTTTACTCTGGGAGAAAAAACTTTCACTTTGCAAGCGCCAACTGCTAGAACTAGAAAACATTAAAGAGTTGTGCAAACATTATTACAACACGCTAATAATTTAAAAATTGAATTTAGCATTTAATGGTGGATCTGTGTCGCTTCTCAATTACTGCAACCTTCAACTCTCATACGAGGTGAAGAAAAGGTATTGAACGACATCAAAACCAGAAGCTGGTAATATGCAGCGGCTTAGAAATATTACCGGCATAGAAATAGCTCATGAAATCAAATGGCATAGAAAGTTACCAAAATATTACAGTTGTTTCTATAATTATACAAGAAATATCTTCTCTTTAAAAATAAAATATATATTAATTTTATAATTTAATATGTTAACTATATTTAACAAGAAATATCTTTTATTTAAATATAAAATCTCTATTAATCATATCTTATCATTATCCTCAATCTAAGTTACCATTTTATTTAATCAGCAAACCAAGTTCAATTTATAGATCATTATATACATAACAATGTATTTTACTCTAATATCCCTTTTTTTTAGCATTCTAATGTTTTATCACTCAAATACATTCCTCCCAAAAGTGGAAAATTAAAATTGGTAATAGAAGTAAACTTAACTCATAATCGTACTTTCTAAAATATTAATATTTTTGAATAGAAATTTGTGTAAAAATATTGCACAATGGGAAAACAATGTCAGGGCTGACAATTTCCCCGCAAGGGCTGATAATTTTCCGGCAACAAAAAACAATTTTCAAGGAGCAAAGCTCCCACACAAAGCCTATCAGCGTAATTATAGTAATTATGAAATTTTATAAAATCATTTTAGATGGTTTATGATAAACAATGGTTAGTTAGAATATATGATTTAAATAATAAGTTTAGAATATTAAGAATACAAAAATAAATAAAAAATAAATAAACATGAGGATAAGTCTAGAAGATATGTTTGAAAGTCTTAAGGTGTTAACAAGGTGGACATTTGGGGACACAATGTGCAATACTTAAGTGAATTGACCTTTCTTTTAATGCCTTTGATAATATTTGTACAAAAGAAAATGAGCAATCTTGGGATCCATTCTTGCCTTCTAAATTCAATGAAGTCTAAAGAGGCAAATGTAGACATAGGAATGAATGTCTCAACATTGATTCATCTTATCAAGTAGTATCACAATTCCATTGGCACTCTTTCCACTAAGCTCCAAGAGGCTAAATATCTAACTTGTGAAGCATAAAATCTAGGATAAGTTGTTGTACGTGCATATAAGGTAAATATGAAGCAATAAAATAAAACATCTATTACATAAAATGTCATGAGGTTTAATCTCTAGAAGAGATGAGGCTCTTCATGGTGCAAATGCCTTATGAAATAGTCTAAGGGCTTTATCTCTCAACAATCTTTGTTAAAGGTTAGGAGGTGTTAATGATAGGGGACAACCATAAGTTGTGGTTGTTGAGGGTAAGTTCGTTTCTAAAACAATCCTAAAGCCACATGAGGAATGGTTTCACTATATCAAACACTTTCTAGATTCTTTGAGAAATAAATGAACCCTAAAGCTTAGCTAACACGCTGGTGATAAATAGTTTTTTAGTTGCTATATGTCACCATTTGGCCATTTTTGATGTTTCTATTTCCCAAGCTTGGCTATTTGTAGGTTCTGGACTATTTGCCCATATTCAATAGATTTATCAAATCCATTGAAATAAAATCACCTCAAGTTAAAAATTTCAATTATTTGAGCTAAAGACATGCAGCACTATTGTATATAAAAATTTGGGGCATAATCTCCCTAGCTTATTAGGGAGCTAGCTTTTCCTTATATTTGTGTCATTGAACAACATCTTTGTTTTAAGTTATATATTAATACAAAATTCATATGTGAATAACTATATAAGTTGTATATTAATTTAAAATATTTAGTTATTCCTTGCATATCAATGTTATTCCTTATTCTCTCCACTTTCAATTGAATTAAAACCATTAGAATCACCAGTCTTTACTTTGTGTTACCTCGATTCTCATTTTTTGCCTTTAATTCAATTTGTGTGTAATTGTCTTTCAGTAAAATAGGAGTCGAGTCTCTTTTGTCTAAGTGTCATGTCTCTTTAAATGTTTTACCCTTTAAAAATGAAGGCATTATATTTTGTAATTAGTATATACAAGGAAAAACATGATCTACACCATCGGTTTACACTATACCGACAGACAGGGCACAACACTACCCGACGCCAAGGTTACCTGATACTGCAAAGTATAAAGCATCCCGATAAATGATATCCAGTGTTACCTGATGACAAAAAGGACAAAGGAACCCGACGAGTAACCAACAGTGCAACCCGACGGAACAACAAAGAGAGGAACCTGACAGATGTAGGGAACCCAACAAACAATTAAATAAAGGAACACCGACAGACTTTCAGTTCAACCCGACAACCATGAACCGATAGTCAGTTACATCCCGCAAAAAGTGGATCTAACTTTCCATGTCAAATAAATCACTGAATTTTTCTATTTAGCTTCTTGATTTTTTTTAAATCCATTATGTTCAGAGGAAGCAATGTAATTATTATTGTTTTAATTAGTTTAGCTGTTTTAAAACATGCAAACTAAAAGATCAAGGTCAAGTTGTATACCTTGGATCTAGAGTTAACTTTGTAATGCGCAATTCTAGAATAGGTCAAATACTTGTATAAATAGCTTCTCAATCTATTGTGAACATGTTGTTCAATGATGATTGTATCCACTGAGAGCATCTAAGGATCAGACAATAGAATTCATGCAGAAGGACAGAAAATGATCAATTCAGTTTCAAGAACAAGAACACGGGCTACCGACGAGCAAGAAAAGGTATTAATCAATCACTATAGGTGATATTCATATTATGCGAGCTTTAATGGATCTGTGATCAGCAATTATAGATTGCATACAGTCAGGTCAAACATATTGTACTCATTCTAACAAGTGTAGTACACTTAAGAAATCCTTTCAAGAAAGGTGGACTCAACAGTCCTATTGTAAATCTCTTAACCGAGTGCACACTTCAATAGTGTTTCTAAATCTCTTCACAGAGTATATCTTAACAGGTCTCCACTTTAATACTCCTAACAGGGTAGATCATCAGAAGTGATCAATTGTAAGCCTTTACCAGCTCCCTTCCATTCTGCAGATAGTGAAGTTTTGTGGGTGCCATCCCCACTGCAATTTTTACTTCCTAACAGATGTTTTCTGTGATATCATATCTTGTGTTATGTGTTTATTAATTTCATGAATGTTTCTATGAATGTTGCAAACAATTAAGGATTATGAATTAATATTACATGCATAAGAAAGAACATCAGAAATGGTTGGTAATACAATAAAGATTGTTTACTAATGATGAATGGTGAAAAGAGTTGAAATTTTTAGAGGTACTGATTCACCCCTCCCCTCTCAGTACTACTTCCCATTAATCCCAATAATTGGTATCAGAGCTAAGTCTCTTCTTGGAAAGCTTAAAGACTTAAGAGCAAAGATCATACAATGGAGAAGTACAAACTTGATATAAATATTGAGAACAAAAATCTTGAAATTCAGATGTTCTATGAGCAATATAAAGAAGCGAGAATCAAGATGAGAGAGCTGTTGGATGAGAGAAAAGGTATGGTGACTCAGAGTAATGAAAAAGATTATCAAGAAGAAGAGATTCCAGATTTCTTTGAGTCTTCAAGATCAACCACAAGTAATGTATAAGAAACATCAGAAGAGAACATCACAAATCTAAAGGAGATCAATCAACATCTGACAGAGAAAATAAAGATGTTGCAAATCGGTCAAGAGACATAGATGGTAAGAATGATTGATGTGATGAGTTCTGCTAGACAAGCTGAAACAGAAAGAACACTAGCTATTGATGACATAAGGAAGATTATAGAGAAACTACAAGAAAGGGAGTTAGAAATTCAAAGACATGCTGAGCATCACCATGAGATTACAAATATGATTATTCTTATGAGTCAAGAAGCAAACAGAATGAATATAGAACTCATTGAAAGAGTACAAGCTATCGGTGAACTAAGAGAAGAGAATAAAAACTAAAGCATGAGGTTAGAGTACAACAACAACATAATGAAATTATCAGAAAGGCTGAAGAGAGCAATAAAAGAATGGATGATTTTCTTGAAGGACAACGAAGAGTTAACAATAACAACGGCCTAGGCTTTATCGAAAATGGAGAATCATCAAATCAAGCCAATCCAAAGAATGTCTATGAAAATCCAAGACCAAGAAAGCTTACATGCAAACATTGTGGAAAGCAAGGTAACGCATGAAATGTACGTAGAGGTAAAATGAAAGGTATTCCTAAATCTACATCTTCATTCATAGGATTCTATTATAAATGTAACAAGAAAGGACATAAAGCATATGAATGTAAGTCTAAGATGGAACAACCAAAGAAGGAAACCTACATGGACAAATACTGTCCTAAATGCAAGATGAATGGGCACACAACTGATGAATGCTGGAAAAAGAAAAGGCAAGCATGAAAGCCTAAAGGTCAAGAAACTCCCTATCAACCAAAGAGAATCAGTAATCAATATGTATGGGACTACAGTGCATGGAAAAATTGTACAACATGTGGTAGATATGGTCACATTGATGTAAACTACATGAGAGCATGGACCAAAAGGTCCAGGGGCTAGACAAACCCCGAAATGGCATGCTTACACTATCATAAAGTTGGTCATCTCAAGAAAGACTGCAAAGACCGAATGACATAGACAAGCATATATCCCAATGGAAACACCATTGAAGATATCTGGAGGGATAGAGACAAAATGTGGAGAAAATCTTCAAGCAATGATGAAGCTAGACCGAGCAATGCAAATGGTGACACCCCATCCAATGGATCTGATGACATCACCAGCCTCACTTAAGTTGAAAAAGTAAGTATGGAACTGCACTACACCAAGTCATATTTTGCATCAGTTCCATTATACAAATTGATAGATAGTCAAAATCTACATGAATAAAGATGCATATTATGTTAAACTTGTTACAATTCTGAGAAATCAACCCCGTCGATAAACACATACCAAAAATCATTGGTGAACATAAATGATGAGTTGTCTACACTTACTGAGAATTGTTGGTCAACACATAAAATGGCTAAGTTGCTAATGTAACCCGACACCCATTGGTAAGGAAGCAAAGTTATAAAGTTGTCGTGACAAAACACCGATATCCGTCAGTGAAAGCAGAAACATTAACAGTTATCTCGAGCATCATGTCAACACCAAAAATGTTATTTGAGAGTCTTATCGATGAACTCCGTCTTCATGACCCAACAAGTCATTGAGCATTTATGATAGACTTAGCACAAAAGTCTATAAATACTCAACCGAGCATTTTATTTTGCACGCGCAATTTGAGAAGAAAGAGAAGAGCAAAAATAGAGCAAAAAGAGATCAGATAGTAGAGTGACCTCAACTCGTTCCTATGCACTCCAAATAGTTCATTCACCATCTACGTGGATCAAAGTAAGTACCAGAAATACTGAAGAACTCTGTTATCATTTACGGGAACTCCTTAAATTTGAAATACGATGGCAACCACTTCAAGAACCGTAAAGATCAAGAATGACAAGAAGAATATGGTTAGCCTGATAAAGAACAACACCTATGTGGAACCAAAGTAAAAAATATGCCTGGAGATTGCATCACAACCCGATGAATCCAGTGCATTCTCTAAGATACCACCTAGGGTTTTGCTAATAGAGGACATAAGGTCCTACATTCACTGCAAGATCACTGAAATAGGTGATCTGCAGATAGACCAACCTTACCAGAAGCTGTGTGATGCAGAAGGGAAACTGAAGGAAGAGCACAAACACTTAGAGGTTAAAGGGATAAATAATGCCCTATATTTCCCGAGGGTTTTCAAAACCGGCTGGATTAGGTTATTTTTGAGCAGAATGTATGATCATAAGTTGTGGCTAGATCAACCTAAGAAAATCACTAAGGATGTCCTTCATGTTGTAACTAGTTATCCAATAACTGACAAGCCTAAGGCACATAAGCATCCCTCCAGGCCAGAATTTGAAAAGCTCACAAAAGCTATGTGGGATAACAGAGGTCTAAAAGTAAACACCATCACCGATGAGGAACTGAGGTTTGATGCATGTGTAATTGGTTACAAGATATTCCAAGCAAGCGGGCTTAACAACATAGCTTCTACAGCAGTAAGAACAGCTTGCAAGATAGTGACAAAGGGAACTCAGATGGATCTATGGGAGATCCTATTAAAGCAACTTGATGAGAACATGACAACAATCAGGTTTGCAAAGACTAAAACATGTAAGTTCGGTTCACTTATCATGTGTATATTATTCTACTCTCAAGAATACTTTCCTTCAGTAGGAAAAGTAAAGTGGGATACTACCAAACCAGTCATAGTGCAAATTAGTGAACTTATTAAGTCACTAAGAGATAATTTTGATTCAGTAATGATTGCATACTTCCTTGAATTCAAGGAAAAGATGATGGAAAGAGTGAGGATCCCTGAGCAACTAATTGAAAAACATAGGGATGAGATATGTTTTATGGTGGATACATATTTTACACACATAAAACCGGTTGTGCCAAGAACAGCTTGGTTAGCCCCTCTTGATTATGAAATTAACATAGATCAAGTAACCAATGCAATTGATGCATTGATCAATGAGCCAGTTTATAGAAAAAAACCAAGGTTTGGCACTTATGAAGAGGCCAAGTCAAAGATAAAAATAGGCCTAGTAATCAAGAAGACTTTCAACAAGAAGAATAATATGGTAAAGAATATTGAAAAGATTTTATCAGTTAATGAGGAGGAACATGAACAAACAGAGGAAACCGATGAACAAGTACCATCGGTGAAGGACAAGATGAGCAGAAATCAGATTCTGAAGCAACTGAGTCTGATACACCTCCACCTCCTACAAAGAAACAAAGAACAAGAAGCCAAACTGCTAAGACCGATACCACACCTCTTAAGAAAGGTCAAGTAAGGACCTATAAGAGGAATCAACTGACAAAGAAGAAAACAAAGTAGAAAACAAAGAAACTAACACCTACAAAGAGGAGAAAAAGACTAGTCAGGACCAAAGCTGACATAGAAGATACAAAAGATGATGAGCCTGATGTAGTTAAGAAAAATTTTAGAAATCAAATGATTGATGAGGTTGTTGATTCTATTGTTGCAATTGGCACCATGTCCGATAAGAAAATTAGACAATGGGATACACTTAAGCCAGAGGACCAAAATAAGCTACAAGATGTAATAATCAGGGCAATGGTCAAGTACAAATATGTACCAGCTAAATTTGTCAACCAAATACCCAAAGAACTGGGTAAGAGAATATCTCAACAATGGTCATATGCTTTACAAATAGAAAGAGAAGCAAGGGAGAGGGTACTTGTCACACTTATGCCTCCCAAATCAAAGATGGAAGAAATCAAAGAAATATTGAATAAGCACTAAAGAAAATTTGTAGCAAAGATAAGATCTTACAAAGTGCTAGAGGATAAGTTTAAAGAGCTGGAAAAAATGACCAAGACTAAATGGAGACAAATCCTAGATCTGCCAGCAGAGTCAAAAAGTTGTGAGAATCAATTACTTCTCACCAACACACCTCATGTAGAGGAGGAGAAAGATAAAGCAAGTCCGAAGCACGTTGCTTTGGACAATGTTGAAGATATGGAACCAATTGATTTGGACAAAGTAATGGATGATCTTGAAATTCAAGACATCACACATTATGACTCTAACAAAGATCTGCAAAAAGAAGATGATGTAATATTTATATCTCTTTAGGATCAAATCAAGCAACAACAACTGGAGACCTAAGAAAATAAAGACATGGATGTTGCTGATGAAATATGGCCGGACACATCAATAATTGACATCACAAGACTAGACCCTACCGATCAAATACAAAAGGATGAAGATGTCACTGCTCAACAAGATCAAACCGATGAGCAGGACACAACACTAGATGCAGCACAAGTAAGCACTCAGGATAATATGCCAGTGCTAATAAAGGCCATAAATATACTAGAAGGTAATGAAGGATCTACTGCAAAAGATACTAGCACACCCGAGGACAAGAGTGATGCAGAGGCAAAAGACACAACCGATACAAAAAAGGATACAACTACAGAACAAGCTGCAACAGATTTTCAGAAAGACAAATCTACTGATCATAATAAAGAAGAAGATAAGCAAGTAGAATAGGACAAGTAGAAGGAAGAAGGTGAAAAGGCAAAGACAGATGACCATGAGAAGAAATCAGAAGAGAAATCTGCAGAGACACCCAAGGTTGATGGAGAGACGTCTTCACCAAACCGACAGGTGAACCCCGAGCAGAAAACACAAGAAGCATCATCAACAAAGCCTTCGCCGAGCGCATCAGAAAAGACAAATGAACTAGAAATGGTAGTTCATACATCTACGTCCACACAAATCTCAAGGAAGAAGAAGAGAAAGCTTAAGAATTTAGTTACTCTAGATGAAAACATTGAGATTCCAGTATGTGATCCTAGGACATTGGATCCAACTGAATTGACAAAGTATGCACGACTTTGTGAAAGGAAAGCAATGCAAGACAAGTTGAGAAAAGCCACCAAAGAGGCAAAGGTACTTGAAGTAGCATGAGGTATACTTCAACAAATTATACATGATGTAGATGTTGATCAAACAGCCCCAATGCTTGATCAATTGCTGGATGAAATCATTGAGATTCCAGTATGTGATCCTAGGACATTGGATCCAACTGAATTGACAAAGTATGCATGACTTTGTGAAAGGAAAGCAATGCAAGACAAGTCGAGAAAAGCCACCAAAGAGGCAAAGGTACTTGAAGTAGCATGAGGTATACTTCAACAAATTATACATGATGTAGATGTTGATCAAACAGCCCCAATGCTTGATCAATTAGTGGTTCTCATAGATGCAATCACATCTCAGAACATAGATGCTGAGAAGGCTATGGAAGAGAGACTTGAACAAAAATATGAGTTCAAGTTAGCAGAGAAGATAAGCCAAGAAGTGGCATTACAATAGGTAAAGCTTTCTGAATTGGTTAACACAATAGACCCAATTATTTCAAAAGCTATAACCTTGATACAAAAGTTATGCACGCTAGATCAACTCACGAAGGAGTATAGCAACAAGATATCACAGATAGATGCTGATCTTCACACAAGTGCACAGAGTCTCATAGACAGTGAAGAGGGAATAAAATTACACAATGAGCAGCTCAAGCAAGCTCAAAAATTGAGACAAGACATTCATATTGTAGAGACAAAGTTCAGAGATGAGGTAAATGAGCTTCAAGCACAACTCTTACCGACAATCTCACTACTGCAACAACATATGATAGAGGCAAGAACACTAATAGCCACCCCAGAAATGTCTGTCCTCAACAACATTTATGATATGCATGCCCGAATAGAGCTAGAGCACATGGCACTAGAACTCGTGAAAGAAAAATGGGAGAAATTGCTAGAAGATATCAAGAACACCCACTCACATATTCTCGACACATTGTAAGTTACACATTTTTGTCACATTTTTGAAATCTTATAAGTTGTACTTTTTTGTCATGGGTATCAAATAAAGGGGGGAATGATATGTATAGTCAATAGTCAGTCAGTAAATGGGGATCAGATAAGAAGGAGGAAATGATGTGTACAGTCAAACATTTAAAAGAGAAAAGAACAAGGAATGTATAGTACATAGGCAAGTATACATATACTTATACTATACCGATGCATACAGTTAGGGGGTCATATAATGACAAGGATATATACATGGTGTACATACTAAACACTTTAGTATTATGCACATATCAGTTTTTGATACTAATATCAAAGGGGGAGATTGAAGGCATTATATTTTTCCATTAGTATATACAAGGAAAAACATGATCTACACCATTGGTTTACACTATACGGATAGACAGGGCACAACACTACCCGACGCCAAGGTTACTCAATACTACAAAGTACAAAGTATCCTGACAAACACTATTCAGTGTTACCCGATGAAAAAAGGATAAAGGAACCTGACGAGTAACCAACAGTGAAACCCGATGGAACAAAAAAGAGACGAACCCGACAGATGTAGGGAACCTGACAAACAGTTTAATAAAGGAACGCCAACAGACTTTTAGTTCAACCCGACGACCATGAACTGACAGTCAATTACATCCCGCAAAAAGTGGATCTAACTGTCCACGTCAGATAAATCACTGAAGTTTTATATTTAGCTTCTTGATTTGTTTTAAATCCATTATGTTCAGAGGAAGAAATGTAATTATTATTTTTTAATCAATTTAACTATTTTAAAACATGCAAACTAAAAGATCGGGGTCAAGTTGTATACCTTGGATCTAGAGTTAACTTTGTAATGCATGATTCTAGAATAGGTCAAATACTTATATAAATAGGTGCTCAATATATTATGAACATGTTATTCAATGATGATTGTAGCCACTGAGAGCATCTAAGGATCAGACAAGAGAATTCATGCAGAAGGACAGAAAAGGATCAATTCAGTTTCAAGAACAAGAACACAGGCAACCGACGAGAAGGAAAAGGTATTAATCAATCACTATAGGTGATATTCATATTATGAGAGCTTTAATGGATCTATGATCAGAAATTATAGATTGTATACAGTCGAGTCAAACATATTGTACTCATTCTAACAAGTGTAGTACACTTAAGAAATCATTTCAAGAAAGGTGGACTTAACAGTCCTATTGTAAATCTTTTAACTGAGTATACACTTCATTAGTGTTGCTAAAGCTCTTAACATAGTAGATCTTAACAGGTCTCCACTTTAATACTCCTAATAGGGTAGATCATCATAAGTGATCAATTGTAAGCCTTTACCGGCTCCCTTCCATTATGCTGATAGTGAAGTTTTGTGGGTGCCATCCCCACCGCAGTTTTTACTTCCTAACAGAAGTTTTCTACGATATCATACCTTGTGTTATGTGTTTATTACTTTCATGAATGTTTCTATGAATCTTGCAAACAATTAAAATTATGAATTAATATTACATGCATAAGAAAGAACATCAGAAATGGTCGGTAATACAATACAGATTGTTTACTAATGATGAATGGTGAAAAGAGTTAAAAGTTTTAGAGGTACTGATTCACCCCTCCTCTCTCAGTACTACTTCCCATTAATCCCAACAAAAAATGTGTTAAGTCTTGGCTTGATAATAAAATGACAACATTGAACTTTGAACTTGAACTTGTCATTAAATTTCAACAAGTTCAATAGGTTTGAATGTTCATTAGTCGCGCTTGAGTCTTTCATTTTTGACATGTAAGTCTACAAGGAGTAAACCATTGAACTTGAACCTTTTCAGAAGTTCAATGGGTTAAACGGGTTCAAGGTTCAATCAATATCGGTTGTGTCAAGTCATTGTGTTTGTCTTTGTCCTCTCTTTCTTGTCCTCATTTGGTCCTGATCTTCTAAAGATGTAACAAGCGGTCTTAGTGAATTTGAACTTTGAACTTTGAACTTCTTGTACTAGTTCATTTGGTTCAATGGTTCAATAGTTCACCAATCATTAAAGTGTAAAGAAGAAGAGCAAGGTATTTTTAGAAAGGGAATAGTCGATGAAAGGGAATATTCGGGGCATATTTTGAAATATGAATTTTTATGTTTCTAAAAAATGAAAGGTAATGATTGCTTGATAAGATTAAATGTTGAAGTGACAAGTGATTAATGTTGACATCAATGGAAGTTTCTCGTTACATTAATTTGGCACAAATGAAAAGATTAAATAATTATTCTCTGAGATTTAATCCTCTTTAAGAAGTGATTAAAGGCTCATTTGATGATTGAAAAGACACAAATTTAGCAAACCAAGGAGATGGCGCATGAGGTAAAAGGGACTTCTCTGGTTCTAGATTTGTAGAAGTTTCAAACTGGTAAAGGTGCAACTTAAGCTAAAGCTAAGATGTGTGCTACCAGCAGGAAGCCCAAAAAAATTGTAGTGGTTAGCTAACCTGTCTAAACCACCAGGTCAAGGACCAAGAGCAGAAGGAAAGGGGAACTTTCTGAAAAGGAGGTGATAGATTTGGATTCAAGTGAAGAGATTGATATGGATGATGGAAAATCAAAGTAATTATTTCTCCTTGATGAACTATAACTGATTGAATGTTTGAAGATATTAAGTTGATGATCACCAAGCTGCAGAAAGTTAATGTAAGACATTAAATCGGTTAATGTATTGTGTTTTCATTTATGTCAACTTGATATAATCTGATTGGTTATATACAAAGTGTCAAAGACTTCAAAGAACCAAAGAAATAGAGGTTATGCTATCAGTAATGCATAAAATTTCAGTAAGCACTAAGTGACAACAAACACAAATGGATAGTGCACCCCGATGGATAGAGAAACCCAAGAGAAAATTCATAGTGATACCTGAGAAAGAAACCCAAGAAAGCATTACCGACGAGAAGAATCATAGTGTTACCCAACGGACAGAAAACCCCAATGGACAGAGATGCCCGAGGACAACTGAAGTCAAGACTGAAGCTAACAAGGAGTTAAACACTGAAAAGAACTGAAGTTCAGAAACAAAAAAAGACTTAGCCGACAAGAGCTAAAGATGGAGTTAACTGGTTGTTTACATTGTTTTCATTGACAAGTTAAAGCCAGAGATAAGCAAGAGTTTTACAGCATTTTTATTCCAGTTGTCTAAGAGAAATCTGCGAGATAAAACTAAAGTAAAGCTTTAAAGAAATAAAAGAGAAGATTGTGGATCACACCAAGAACAAGAAAGTCAAGGACTTAGAAATGGTGAAATCATGTCTATAAAGAGACAAGATAATTCATTATGAATTAGGGGAGTGAATAGAGAAGAGGATGTTGAAGAGAATACTGGTGAAGGAAGACTTCATACAGTCCTGATCAAACAAGCTAAATAACAGAGCTAAAGATTTATGTGGACACCGAGCAACAAAGAAGCACAAAATCACCGAGAAGAAAGAAGTGGAGCAAAGACATTGAAAGGAAACATTGATCAGAAAGGTATTATGAGCTTACAATAGATATGAACATCTGCAAGTCTAAGTTTTTTATATGAAAAGATCATATACTATTTTAGTTTAACCATTGATTCAGAAAGTCTCTTAACCAAGCAGGATCTAACAATCCTTTATATATTGAGATACATCCCAAGGAGTATCAAAAGGTTAATTCATGAAGATAGCATAGTGAAATGCC
>MU227357.1:1719962-1745679 GCA_018584345.1 Thuja plicata
TCCCCCCCCCCCCCCCCTCTCAGTTATTCTAACACTCCTAAAATAGATGCAGAGCAACAAGAATATTTCATCATAGATCTTGTAGACTTAATGGTTGTGATCGATCAACCCCTACCCAGCCTCCTTCTGGCAAAGAAATTTTTTATGCTGACCCCAAATGGATAGAGGCCTCAATCAGTAAGAAATGGAACATAGTTCTAGTCACTCTGCCACTCGAAGGCATGGTGAGTAAATGCTCAAGGAAGACCCCAAAATCTAAAAAAATTGAAATTCACTTCCCGGATGAGCATAGATCCAAACACAGGGAATTGGATGGCCGAAGAAGACAAACCTTTGACAGAAGATGAGGTTTAGAATCCCACCGCTAAATATTTTGCGGTGGAGAAGGTAGACCTAGGATTTTCGTCTAGAGATGCTAGTAATCATTATTTTGAGCTCTCTGCTAAGATAAGATTGAATAGGTCCCAAAAGAATGGAAAAGATAAGAAGGATTTGAAATAGATGGTGCAGGTGATGGAAGAATATATAGATGATATCAGCACTCCCAGTCTGCATCCTATTTCTCAAGCATCTATGTCTTATGATCCAAAATCACCAGCCATGCAAAAAATCCTGGGTCAAATTTATCGAGGTAAAATGGTGCTGGAAGTATTCGATGATTGGTTAAAGGGAGTAATAATGTTGCCTATTTGGTTAGTAGGATATCATGATGTTTTTATTATGGAAACATAATATACTCAGTATGAAGACAACATTACTTGGAGATACAGTTTACCATGTTAGTTTTGTAAAATTATCTAAGTATAACAGCCAAAACATAGACTATTTTGGTTAGCGAGGTTCACAAAAGTAATTCCAGAGCATGTGAGCTTGAGTATAGAATATATGAAGTATATTGAAGCTACAACTAAGAGAGCTTGATTTTACGGACAATACAGACAATGTTATGATTGATTTACAAGAGACAGTGCAAGCCGACAAAACAAAGCAGCGACAAGTATTTGGTAAATTTAGGTTAAGGGATTATTTTGTTTTCAAAATAATGACTTAACTAGTTAGTGATGACATCTTAGATGTTAACCCTCAGTCGGCAAGGAGTTCTATTATGTAAGCCAACTTAAGTATTGTATTTTGTATAAAGGAAAGTAAATGTGAAGTTCATTTTTGTAACAAGACTTGAATGATAGTTGATGATACTATGAGCAATATTGATTTAATATGAAAATTTTGATTTCAGATCAGAGCAGTACAAGTTTTTTGAAGAGCTTAACAGACAGATCAGAATATTGAATATATTCAACAAGCAGCAAAACTTTTATAAGTCATCTTTTGTATTAAGGACTATCATTGTATATTGCATGTTTGGGAAATGGGCTCACCTTGCATACAGTCTTATTTTGTAATACCAACTCCTAACCGAGTTGAGGCCTAGTCCTCTAACAGGATAGTGATCACTATAATTATAATAGACTCCTAACAGGGTCAATATCTTTTGCGAGATACTATATTAGTGGATCATCTTGTGGGTACCATCCCAACCGGGGTTTACCCTTGGCCAGGGTTTTCTCGATAATAATTATGGTGTTATGATTTCATTTGTGTTATGGTTTTTCTTACTGTTCAGTATATCCAGTTTAGTTTCATATGCAAGTTTGAAATTAATTAATTATATCCATATTTAGGAAAAAGTTTGTGAAATACTAATTCACCCCCCTCTTAGAATTTCCTATTTCTAACAATTGGTATTAGAGCATAGTTACTCAGAGGAGGTTTAATAACTTGAGTAAGATTTCTATGGATATGGATCAGTTGCAGAAAAAACTAGAAGAAGCCCTTGAGTAGATTGACATTATTACTGAAGAAAGAGATGCTTTGAAGAATAAGTATGAAAGTGCAAAGAACTACATTGAGAAACTGAAAGACAAAATAGAAATAAAAGAAAGAACCTAAATAAAGTGACAAAGTTTCTAGACTAAAGAAAAAAAATGAAAATTTGAAGCATGAACTAAAGATTGTGGAACTAAAGATAAGTCTGAAAGATGACTATAGAAGAATTGAATCATATTTGAAAACAAAAGAATGCAAATTTGAGATCTAACAAATACTAAAGTGACATCCAAGCTTGAATCTACAAAGTCGCAGTATGCTGAACTTGAGAAATATAATATTTTATTAATGTAAAAGGAGAACTAACCCAATCTAAACTACACCTTGAGAAATTGTATTCAAGTAGTGAATTGATTGGTGAACATATTTCTATTCAGAAACCTACTTATGATAAAACTAGACTTGGATATCTTGAAGAAAAGTTTTCAAAGAAAGTTGAAGAATGCAAAGAACCAGAGTCTACAATTAACCATCCTGAGAACAAAGAAAAAGAAGAAACAAACAAAGTTGAGTCTAACCAATCTGAAGATGTACCTAAGCAAACTAAATCACCTAAAGAAGTATAAATTGAATTCAAAGGTAGATGTTATGCATGCAATATATTTGGACATATGAAAAGAGATTGTACAGGCAAGCAATTCAAATCTATTACTAGTTATTGTTATAATTTTCATGGTTTTGGTCATAGAGCTATTGATTGTAAGAAACCTAAATATAATAATAGTAATGAAAATAGTAGAATGTTTGGAGGTACTAACCTCACAGATAAGAGACATATTGGAGGAACAAAAAATATAAGGAATGGAGTTGTATGCTTCAAGTGCAACAACTTTGGACATATTGCTAGAGATTTCAGGTCACAGATTAATTAGTCAAGACTGAGATATGGAAAGTCAGATTTGTAACAGCATGGGACATACAACAAGATATTGCAGAATGAATAATATGAGGAATCCTAACCCTAGAATAAATTTGAATTACACCAGAAGGAATATGGATAACAACGACAGTTAGAGAGGAAATAACAGTAACATAAAAGAAGTGTATTTGTCAAAGATAAAGATCCAAAAAGTTTACCCATCAGTTTGGAAAGTTAGAATAGTGAAGCACCTGAGAAAAAATTGAAGTCAATTATTGTTTCCAACCCATCTTAATCAGATTAAGCATTACATTTCATCATATTAAAGGACATAATGAGCATTAGAATAGCATAGGATTCTGCAGAGTTTGAATTAAGATTTGCAAAGTTAATATGTG
The DNA here is from genome assembly GCA_018584345.1 of Thuja plicata. NCBI lineage: Eukaryota > Viridiplantae > Streptophyta > Pinopsida > Cupressales > Cupressaceae > Thuja > Thuja plicata. Next base: position 1,723,107 of record MU227357.1, read on the forward strand.
TTACTATATGATGTAAATAATCTATGGTTAAGATTGCATACATTTCTGAGCATGTATGAGAGATATCGAAGTGAAAGAAGATCACTAACAGACATGAATAAGAGAGAAATTGAAGAAGATAAGAACATAAGAGAAAGATTTGTGAGAAAATTATGTGAAGTTAAGAATGAGGAATACTTTAAAGAAATCATGAAAAGTCTTAGTATACACTTTAGAAAGAAGACCTAAGAACTATCTTAATTATGGGAGGAAGCTATGAGGAAGTAAATAGAGAAACAAAGGAAGCAGTTGTGAAAGTTATGACATCTATACCAGTAGAAACACAGAGTGACTCAGAATAGGACACCCCAATCATAGTAACAACTATGCAAATAGAGGAACCTTCACCTGAAAAGGAAATATTGCAGACAACAGTTACACCACTAGAAATATCAATAAATGATGAGACTATGGAAGTAGAAGGCATGAGCATCACAGTTGACAAAGAAGAAGACCCGTTTAAGGACAATGAAGGAAAAGATATTGAAGGAGGAGAAGTGGGTGATTTGGAAGGAATGGATAATTATTCTAGTTTAGATAATGAAGAAGAATCAGAATCAAAAGAAAAGACAGTTGAAAGTATTGATGTTGAGTTAAAGAAAAAGTGGAAGAAAAAAGAACAAGAGATCACTTTAACCTTGCCTAGGTTGAAGCATGTTGAGACAGAACAAGAAACACCATTACAATCACCTATTGATAAAGGAGAATAAGAAGTACAGAGAAACGAAAAGGAAGTGACAGTACCCCAGAATATGAAGTTGGACACACCACAAAAGGATGCAACAACAAGTTCATCCAAATCACCCATTGAATCAGTTTTGGCGAACTTAGGAACATAAGTTGATGATGATGATCAAATATGGTTGATCTCATCCTTGAATAAGATCATTGGAAAGAAAAAGAAAGTGAAAATTTTGGAGGGGTCACTAATTGAGGTAACAAACAAATCACAACATGTTATATCTACACAAGTTAGTGAAGTTGATCCACAAGCTAGAGCTAAGGAAGTCATGAAGGCATTTGATAGTGAGTTCACCACATTAAAAGATATTGCAACAGTTAAGGCATAGTCAACACATGATGCACAAATATTTTAAACAATTTGTCAAAATATTAAGAATGACTTTGAGAATCTTGATGTTTGTATTAAGGAGTTGAGGAAATGTCTGGAGAAAGGAATAATACTATAAAGTCAGTGTGCCCTTTCACACAATCACATCTCAGACATAGAAGAGAAGTTGAGGAACAAAGAAACAGAATCACAAACTACTTTGAATGAGTTGCATAATCCCAAAATGAAGATAACAAACATTGAACAAAAGATTAGCACAATTCATGATGACACAAGATTATTGGAGAATGGAAAGGAAAGAAAGTTGAAGAGATTTTCCCTTATCCAAGAGCATTTGGTACTAAAGATCATCAATGACAATACAATACATTAACTGATTTAATGTCTTGCATTAACTTTCTGCAACTTGGTGATCATCAACTTAACATCTTCAAACATTTAATCAGTTATAGTTCATCATGTATGTGACAACTTCACTTTTTCATTCCAGGGCAATGAGGGTTTAATCTACCAGGAAGCAATCTAGTGGAGAAGGATGAGATCATAATTATTATGTCGAAACCATGAACATTAAATGGAAGACTACATGTTCCAACTTCCACAACTATTTCACATTTACAAATTTTTAATCTAATTCTAATTATAGTCTTCTATGACAACGAAATTTTTAAATGAGTGAAGTGTGAGGGTTTAGCTACTGTAAAATTCAGGGGCGTAGTATATGCATCATTTTGTTATGGTTGGGATGCATTACTAGGGGATATGTAGGGTTTATGTTATGGTTTTAATGATTTCTTACGAAGCTTAAGTATTTAGGCGTATATTTTTTTTTCTCCAAAGGTTGTACCTCTAACACATTTGAATATGCCCTTAGGTGAATTGGTGTGCTTCAAAGTTCATTTTTTGGAGTTTTTTACGCTATTTAAATATTTTTTCTTGTAGCTCTCTTTCTAGATTTACTTCCTTGAGTTTGTGAATTTGTTTTGGTTTTCTCTACAAATGGTCACAACATAATATATAAGCACAATGATATTTCTTGAGGATATGACATTTCTACAATGCATTGACATTAATTATTGTGGGTGACTTATTTATTGTTCATATTTATGAATAGTAAAGATTTGAAAAATTTGATATAGACATGCTAGTAACTAGACAATGGCATCACACTTTCTTCTCATCAATAGTAATTTATTAATTTTAAATTATATCTTTAATTTTTAAATTGTAAATATTTTACAATATTTAAAAATTAAACATTATATTAATTAATCAATATTTAAAAACTTATATTATATTATAAAAACATAAGAATAAGAATGACATAGATTAAGATATCTTTTTAAAAAAATTATCTTTCAAATATCAAATAATGATTTTTATTTTTTTTTATCGAAATTGGCAATGGGTGACCCCATCCCGTGGTTATATGCTTGAGGTATTAAAACCTCCTTTTGATTTGTCCCATGCTGTAGTCTTCTAATTTTTCTGGACACCTTATCTCTCCAAGAATTCCTTATCACTGTGACTTCTTATCTCTCTAGGCACCTTATCTCTCCAAGAACTCTTTATCACTCCATCATCCTTATCTATCCATCCCTACACGTCTCCTTGTCCCTCCATCATCCTTATCTCTCCTCCAGGTATCTCCTTATGTCTCCCTTGGCAGCTTGCTCCTTATCTCCCCTGTCATCCACCCTTACTTATATCTCCCTCTCCATTGGTCCCTCCTCCATGCTGGCAACAATCGGTAGTGTTGGCAAACCTCCTGTCGTGCGTCCTGCACACACGAGCATTAAACCATGACCTTCATTATCCCACGTACGAGCAATCCTCCTTTGTACTTGCCTCATAGCAAGTCCATCATCCTTCGGCGATTCGAACCAACGTGCGTGAGATTTGAACACATAACCACCACATAAACATGGTTCACAACTTGTTGCGCTATGGGATCAACCCATCAAATAATAAATTTTAGTTACATTATAATATTATATTACAAATTAATATTATTACAATATTACAAAATATTAAATACAATATTCTACTAAATATATTTTAAAAAAGATAATAAAAATAATAAATCAATTATAATATTACGACTTTGTACAATGATATCTCTGCCTCATAAACACAGTTCGCAACTTGTTGTTGCGCTATGTGATCCACCCCTCAAATAATAAATTTTATTTTATATTATAATATTATATTACAAATTAATATTAATACAATGTTACAAAATATTAAATATTATATTCTATAAAATATATTTTTAAAAAGATAATAAAAAATAATAAATCAATAATGATAATAAGACTTTGTACAATGATATCTCCTCCTCCTCTATCCAATTTTGTGACACCAAGAACCTCTCAAGTCTTTCTGGCCCCATGCAAATTCAATTTGATGCTTATTTTTAAGCAGCCACTTGTAAAAATTGGAGGGAAAATTTAGTAGAAAATAAAGGAGGAAAAGAATTTTATGAAGCCACATGTCATTATTTTCCGCAAAAATAGGAAAAGATTCTAAATTTTCCTTTTCCCATAATTTTTATTTTGCATGGGAACAGTCTACTGCTTAAATTTAAGCAGCCGCATGAGAACATGGTATTAGCCCTATATTTGTGACTTTAGACCTCCTACTATTCCTGATATAAATTCTGTTTGATGTTGGACAATCCACTACTTGTATATTTCCAATGAAATATCTGAAATCCATAATTGTGTTATTGATTCCGTTAAGACCCCAATTTTTTCACTTAAATCTAGGAAGGTATGTATCCTAATAATATGTTTATTCATATTATTATTATATCATGAAATTTGAATATGACGTGTCAGGGGTTACCTTCCACGTCACATCTTACACTGTGCTTGAAACGATGCATGCACTGAACGTCAAACGATGAAAACATCTCAAGATTCTATTCTGGAAAAAGACAAAAGCTATGTATATTTAGAAACCCACCCTTGCATGCACTCAAGCATTCACATAACTCAGTCCTACAAATCTGGAGCTTCCTGCAACTTTTCATTGGTATTTTCAGCCTCACAAAATCCGGTTTCTCTGGGCCTCCAGAGATTTTACAGTGTAGATGTGCAGAAAAAGATTGTTGGGGAAGGAAATCCTAGATTTCTGAGATAATCTGATATAAGACCAAAATTTCTCTGTGCAGTTGGGCATATAACAGACATTGTTTCAATCATGGATCCCCAAGGTTTGGATTTTGATTCATTTTTCATGGACTGTAATTGGTATTATGGCTGTCTCTTTAACCCTAAGAAAAAGGTTGGCATTGATGCAATTGCAAGGGTTGGTGTGGATTCTGATGGCAATAGAAAAGACCATTGCATTGCAGAGAATGAGAGAAGTTTTTCTTTCCTTGCTGATAAAAATGCAGGGGAGATGAAAAGACTGAGAGAAAAGGGTAATGTCTGCATGGAAGAAGGAAATGGGGAGGCAGAGTGCATTGAAAGTATGTTTAGGGTTTTAGATGAAGATGGTGATGGAAGAGTTAGTGCAGATGAGATGATGAGGTTTTTGAAGAGATTGAATCTGGATATGTCAATGGAGGAGGTGGAGTTAACTGTGAGATCTGTGTCTGCATGTGGTGATGACTTCCTTACTGCTGTGGAATTTGGTGGGTTTTATAGATTGATATGTGGGTATCAGGAGGAGGAGGAGGAAGTTGATGATGGGGAGCATGAGGAGCAGGTAATCTGTGGGGCATTTGATGTTTTTGATCAGAATGGAGATGGGTTTATCAGTGCAATGGAGTTGGCTGATGTTCTTTGTAAATTAGGGTTTGTGGAAGGGAAGGATGTGAGTTGCTGTGAGAGCATGATTGAGAGTGTGGATTGTAATGGAGATGGGTTTGTGGATATTCATGAGTTTAAGCACTTGATCTATAGAGCTGTTTCTCCTCCTTATATTTGTCTCCAATGTACTGCTGCAGTTAACTGATCTCAGAGCTTTTTCAATGGGCAGCATGAATTTTGCAAGATCTGCAGTTCTCAGGCATGAGATCAGAATGGTTTTATAGAAATATTTTCTGAGATGGCTACAGGACTGATTGGTTTTTGGGATACCCATGTCATATTCAATTGTATAGGTCATGACATTGCAGAAAATTGAAGAATTTTAACAGAGGCCACAGATGGTCTATATATGTCATATTTCATATTTGATTGTCATATTTCATATTTGATTGTATGTTTTTTTAAGTATATGTTATATAATATATGTTGTAATCAACTTTTGGCTCTCTAGGAAATGTCATTTTTAAGGCTTTTTAGCAGGGCCTGTAACAGCTAAAAAGTAGTTTATATGGTGCTTTCCTTGAGAGAAAATAAACAATAATTCTTTATAGCATATGTACGTGTTTTTATTCAATGATGGATTTCAAATTGTAAGGGCCCGTTTGTTTGTTGGAAGATGGCTGGAATTTGAAAACGGGAAGATGTATTTTTGTACGGCCAAATTCCCTTTTTGGTCTAAAATGAGAATTTGGTAAATTCCACATTTTAGATTTGATTTTTAATCCTCCATTTATGAAATTGGGATTTGCTTCTTAGAAATCTGAATTTTGGAGATGATATGCATATCAAATAAAATTGTATGTTTTTATTATTATTTCTATATATCTTCCGAATGTAAATTATTTGTTGTATAACTTATTTATTAATTTAGTAGAGGCATCTATATCTTAGATTATTTTTTAATAAGATAAAAACACGAATTTTGAAAGATAGATTATTTTTTAAAAGATAAATGTGTTACTTTATAATTTGTATATGATATTTATATTTATTTATTTTAAAATTTTATTTATATTTACATAAAGAATAATATTATTTTAATTTTTTTTAAAAGGGGTAAATGTTTTGATGGAGCTTGAACATGGGTCACAAATGGAGGACCTCATTCTCAATGGAATTTGAATCTTGATGACAAGAACAACAACACAACAAAACTATCACATGCCAACATTGACAAACAATAATATTACTTATTAAATATTTTAATATTAGAATTATTTAAAATATTTAATTTTATTTTAAATTGGATTAAACTTTATTTTATTAATAATATGTTATATCTTAAGATTTAAGGAGTTAAAAATCCTGATTTTTAAAAATATGTAGTAGTTTTATAAATTTTTATCAATTGCAAAAGATACAATAATATAATAATGATAAAGTTTAAATAGAAAAACTTGAAAAAAAAAATTATAAACGTGATTTTGTAAAAACAAAAGCATCTTTATGAAAATGTGATTTTGTATTTAAATAAAAGCATCTAAAAATCCACCACAATCTACAAAAGAAAGAATAAAAAAAAATCTTTCCAAATGTTTTACCCACAATTAAACCACTAAAGCGCAAAAAGGAAACCATGGTAAAAGCAACTATAATTTTTATATGTGGTTTATATAAATTCAAATTTTCTAATTTTAGATTTATGGAAAAATATGAGAAGTATTTTATTATTTATTTTATTAAATTGAATAAATGTTAGATTTTTGAAAGGATCAAAACCTTTATACATGGGTTCCTCCTTGGATACTCCGATGGACTTGGCCTCATTTCCACCCACAAGCAAGGTCAAGTTTGATGTGTTAAGTGGATAGTTTGCAACATTTCTGGTGAAGAGGCTTGGAAGATTTTATTGCGCCATTTCATTTCTTCTAGCTTTCCTTTGCATCGTTCATCACGAAAGATTTGGGCTTTCAGAATTTCTTCTTATGACAGACCCTGTACAAATTCAGGGTTCCCTTGTAGCCCAAAGAATTTGGCGTGCATGGGAGGCTACCAGGCCCTGGTTACGATGGCATGGCTCTAGTTTCCGCAATGGCCTCTCCTATAACTTAAAGAATCTGTGGTTTTCACCTTTAATTCAGATGCAAGGTCTCCCTTTGGCTAGAGTTCTAGGTCTCCATGCTTTGTGTCTCCATCGTCATGGCCTGTGCACTCCTCAAGACCTCTTCTATCAAGTGACACTGTCCATTCGCAAATGGGAGGATGCTCGTGCACATTTTGGTCTTTCCAGCCAAGACAGAGAGACTTTTGAGCTTTTGGATTCTCTTTTGCCACCAGAACTTTTGCACAAGATTGGAATCACTGGTCACACTCCATAGTGGAAGGACTGGCGATGGTACCAAACACGACTTTTGAAAGATATCAACCTCGACAAGGCTACCTTTGGCTTTCCTTCCACTTGCCTATGGTGTAGGTTTTGAATCAGAGATGACATATCCAATCTTCTCAAATTATACTTGGAGATTGTATTCCATTACTATTTGGTCCACTATTACAGAACCTAAAATTGCACATTTTAATTGGTGTCTTTTGTTTCAAGGGTTACCTTTAGGTTCTCGAATTCACTTTCTAGGTATTCTGGATCTCCGTTGCCCTTTCTGTCACCAGCCTGGATCTTTTCTCCACCTTTCTTTCAGAGGGCACAAAACTATTGGGTCTGGATTCATAGCTTTTTTTCTTCATTCCACCCTTCCATGTTTACTTGGCCTCTCATTTTCTTTGGTGATCACCCAGCTCTTCCATTTCCTATCCTACAAATTTGGCACACTTTTAGAATGGAAATTTTATTTACAATTTGTAAAGAAAGATATTTAGTTCTTTTCACAAGTATTGTTATTGATACTAATGTATCCTTATTTGCTAAAGCATGTATTTGTAATAATGTAATGCTCTAGATTCAAGCTCAAGTAGATAAGGTTGTTCTTGAGGTTTCTCATTTGCAGAAGCTACTTCAACACTGGGGCAATGCCCCATGTACTCTGGCTAGAGTTCCATCAGATGTGTCTACTTCTGGCACTCCTTCCCACTTTCGTGGGCAATGCCAAGGACATAATGGTTCTAGATAGTTGAGAGATTCTCACTCTCAGCTCCCAAGCAAGCATTCTCCTCCACGTCGTCGCTCTCCCCATCTTTCACAAGCTTCAGATCGTCGTTGGGATTCCCCTTCTGATTGAGGACCTTGACTAGCACCCACTTGGCCATTAGCGTCCACCTCTGGTTGGCCTTCAGTGAAAGATTTCCCTTGGCTCTCTTTGGCTATTTCACCACACAGAGATGAGAAGGAGGAGGATGAAGAAAATGCAGATGGATGGACTCGTCCATACCTTAAGCCTTCTCGAATTACAAGTTGGGAAGACAAGAACAACAAGCCAGACCCTCTCCCTTCCTCTCCCACTACTTTGGCGGCTTGAGGGCGTCTCTTTTCATACTTTGCAGTTTCTGGGCTTTCTTTGCAGTTTCTGGGCAATGCCCATATGGCAATCCGGTTTAGGGCTTGGCCCTTGTTTTTTTGGATAAGTTTCAGAGTTGACTAAGTTTTCCTCTCAAACATTATTTTGTAACTCTTGGACTCTTTGATGATTAATTAAATATTTGGTGCAATATTTACATCAAAAAAAGATATAAGACATTTTAGCCCTCACAAACAACTTAAAAATATCATCTAACTGCAACACAAAAGCCAAAAACTAAAAAGAAGTACATACCCATGGAAGTCATCTATACTCAAAGATTAAAACAATTTATGAAGTTGTAGTTACCTTAAACTTATTTGTCTCGCCTCCAATGATTTAGAAATTAGTAGAGATGCATAACCTTGAGTCAAAGGAATAAATTCTAAACAATGTCCTTTTTTCCTATCCAAGCTCTCTTAGATTAGAAGACATTGATCTAACAAAATACATTATGTTTGGAGACTTGGTTTTTGGCACACATATTTGAGTTAGTTTGAACAACAAGAATTTGTTTGGGGGAAATTTTGATTATTGGTAGGTGAAAACAAAAAAGAATAGGTTAAAAAATAAAATAAAGAAATTGTTGCAATTAATTAGAGTTGAGCAACAACTACTCAAAAGAACAAAGCAATATGCTCCAAATAATATGTTAAGAGAAATGACAACTCCAAAAAGGCTAAATACACCTAAATCATAATATTTGTCTATATTTTATAATTTTTGGTATGCATTTTGCACAAGCAATGTTAATATATAGACAATAAATTCTTTAAGTCCAATCTGAGATGTCTCCTTCTCTACTTTCCATATTATTATTTTATTCAACTTTCAAAGTGCCCTAGTTATTTTTCTTAACAAATGAGTATCATGAAATTAATAGTTTATGGTTGGTTTTTAGTAATTTTCAACTACGAAAAATAACTAGATAGAATAATTAAAATTTTGATACGAAAATCTTAAAATATTGTTTAAATATAATATTATAAAAACAGAAAGCATCTAATTAATCACAAGGGAACGAAATAGCTATAACTTAAGAAGCAATCATTTCAAAAAAATAGTAGACTATCTAGGAACTTAGATCAAACACTACTAATAAAAATCAAAACCAAGAACAATCCAAAATGTGCAACTATACAACAAGCTTTAGTGAGAGAGAAACTAACATGTAATGGGAGAAACATGATAACAAAAGTCTAGAAAGGAAGACATTCAGGGAAGGTAATTAGGCCACTAAATAACACAAAGGAAACTATTGAAAAAGCAATCATAATTGGCCAAAAATTGAGCAAGAAAAATTATATTTACGGTCTATTATAGGTGTATCTCAATTGTTAGAGTAAAATAGGTAATCACCTAACTATGATAGTTAAAATAGAAGTGGTTTAGATTGCAATAAGGTTAAAATTTTGTTGTGATAGTCTTCATCTATTATTTTTTTGGCCAATAAGCCATGTTCCATGCTTGTACTAAGTATGTTGTTGTTCAATATGATTTTATACATGAAATGATAAAAAATGGTAATGTCACATGTTTTAAAAATTTGACACTCTAAATAATGTTGTGGATTCACTTATTAAGAAAGTGAGTATGAAGAAGTTATCCTAGTGAAGGAAGATCATGGGCCTTGGACTTTATACTTGATTCATTATTTCACATGAACATCATTACAATGTATAATATAAAACTAGGAGAATGTTAAGAAAGTTTGATATTTAACTAAGTCAATAGGCTTTTCATTGTGGGCATCACCCACTGATGGAAAATTGTCAAATAGAAAGAAAAATTGTCTTATACCAGAAATTGCAGTCAGATTTTTTTTTTAAATCCTTAGCCACGATAGCTAATTCCCAGAAATTGTAGTCAATTTTTTTTAATCCTTAGCTATGATAGCTAGTGACGAATTAGGAGGAAAAAATCACCCACTGACGGGATTGTTTGATACCAAAAAAGTCTAATACAGAAAATTTCTTCTGCACCCTAAAACATCTGAATGATAGCCTGAAATATCTTCACCGCATTAAGGGGGCTTGGTGCTGGATGTGTGTAGCATAAATCTTTGCCCATTTGTCGGCAAAGTGCACTTCGTCCAACAACGGTTTCAACAAAAAAAATCAAATATAGCTTCAAGTAATTAAATGAATGGTTTGTGATTGCATGAATTGAAAAAATAATGGATTGCTTGAACTGCCAAGACACATCTTTTAAAGACACTGTGTTTTTTTAAAACAATGTAAAAAATGTATTGCTTGAAAAGGCTTTAGAAACTTTTGATTGAAAATATTAAGAAGTATAATTGAAATTTCAGCTTGGACCAATCACATTGATCTTTATCCCTTTCCCTTGTCTCATCTACATAGCACCAACTATGAATGGTGAGTGCAAAATACATAAGTTTTAATGGTGTAGAATACCAATTCGGCGAGACTTTTTCTTCCCGCGAATGGCGTAGAATAACAGACGGTTCAGGTTTGCATGTAGTGTTCAAGAAGAGTTTTTTAACGTAGTGATCAAGTTTTTACAAAGAAAGATCTTCTTAACTCATCTAACTAGTTTTCCTATTTAAGTATTTTGTTTTGGCATGATTGAGGTATCAATGAATTTCACATGATCATGTATTAAATGAATGTCATAAGATCTTAGACAGCTAACTGGGCAACTCAATCTTGGTAGGACATAGTCATTGCCAACTCATCATCAATCTATACTTCAACTATTTTATCCCTTAGTTCCATATTTGCAAATAATGGTATTATGTCTGCCTTCTAGGACCTATGTGACTCAGAGATCTTTCTTTTGTGGATGGAGTGATATATATTCCCTTCTTTGTTGTGGTCTATCGACCTAGCAAATCAGGTTATTTGCAACGATTATAGCATTAAAGAAGGCATCAATTTGAAGACCAATAACATCCCAAGAGTAACACACAAACTGGGAAAATCCAAGGTGAACTATCCAGGGGAAGGAAATTGTGAAGCAACCAGTATATTGCAGAGTAATCATTGAAATTTAGTTTTAGCCATCCATTGCAAGCTATACTTTTGATATGTGACAGTTATATCAAGTATATGTTTTAGCTAAATAACACTTTTTTTACCGGTTTGCATGTGTGCTCGTCCATGCTGAAAGGACATGATATGCATTGTGTGGGGTTAATAACCTTTCTAAAAGATAATTTTTTATATGGTGTTTAGGAAGAATTTTTTTATACAATGTTCAACTTCTTAGTACAAAGAAAAATCTTCTTGACTCATTTATCACTTTATTACTTTTATCTTGAAATTTAGTTTTAGCCATTCATTGTAGGCTATAGTGTTGATATGTGACAGTTATTGCAAATATCCATTTCATCTAAATAGAATTTTATTTTTACCGGTTTGCATTTGTGCTCATCCAACTCAAAGGATAAGACAAAAACTATGTTCAACTCAAATTCCTATTGAGATGAGTTGTATAAACTGGGGAGTTTTATATGAAAAACTCATCAAGCAAAAGTTCATTACATTTTCACAAAAATCCCAAACAAGTTGAGAAAATATTGGGTATGACAAATACATAAAACATTAAGAATTTTTTTTTTTTAATATCTCAAGTTTACGTGAAGTTTTTCTTTAGTTCATTTTGTAGAAATTGATAAATCCAGCTTCGACTTCCAAGACTAGTCTGCATGCAAAATACCTGTTACAAAGAATGAAGCCAAAGACTGAAAAAACAGAAACCCTTCTGTGCTCAAAAAGTGAGAGCTCAAATGTATTCAGAGAGTATGAAAAAATAAATACAAGCATTCGACCTTAAAGGTGAATGAAACCCTAAAAAAAGGAAAAGGCCAACCTAAGAGAAAGCTTAAGTGAAAAATAGAGTACGACTAACTTAATAATTAATATCAACATGATATAATTAATAAGTGAGAAAAACTATGTACTCTAACACCCCCCCTTAAGCGAAGCTTAGGAGTTAAGCTTACCTAGCACAGCTATGAAAGCAAGAAATGGGTCCCGACAACAAGGCCTGATCAGGTACCTAATACAAGGAAATCTCTGTGAACCGGAGATAAAGGAGAAAACCTAGTGGGAAAAAATCCTCTCCAAAAAGAGATATAAAAGAAAGCAAAAGACAAAGGATGACTTCAAGAGACTCTCTCAAAGCCATGAGTACAATGTGTGCTTCCAACCCCCCCGTGAGAGAGGGTCGAGGCTCCAAAGCCCCCCCAGAATGAAAGAACCCCTCGATCAATGAACAAACCACCATGACTCCAATACAAAGGAGTGAAAGGAAGTGAGCACTGAAGAGGTGACCTCGAAAGATGAGGTGTCACTGGAAGGCCGAGCTGATGCTGAAAAGAGAAGACACGAGGATCCTGAAATGGAAACCCCAATGCAAGTGGTATGACAGGTGTGTTGACACTATCATGAGAGAGGAGATGAGTGTCCTCTATAGAATCCTCAACAACTGCACCTGGTGGCTCGATGAATGGAGCTGGAGGGTCTGGCAGTGCTGAAGAAGATTCCTGCTGAAGAGAAAGAACCTCAACAAGATGTGGTGTGGCAGTCACAGCAGTGATCTTAGGAACAACACAGAGGTTCAAGTGACCTGACTGCACCACATGATGCTCTCGCGGAAGAGGAGAGCTGAGCTCCGATAATGGATATGGTGGACCAAAATGTGTAAAGGTTTAGAGATGGGTGGAATGATCAATCATCCCTATAGCAACAATGTCACCTATCACACTATCCTGAATGAAGACTGAATCTGGTGTGAGCTCAATTATCTTCCCTGATCCACTGTGTGTAATCTGGTAAATCAAGAGAAGGTTTGCAGGCAGAGATGGAACATACAATACATCATTGAATGTGCCATCCTGAATGCATACAGAACCTTTCTTGTAGACTGGCATAACAGTGTTATTCCCCATGAGAATGTGGGGAATAGGAGAAGCCTCAATGGAAGAGAAGATCTCCAGAGAAGACACCATATGGTGAGAAGCCCCTGAATCCAGTATCCAAGGGACCTGTGAAGGGGATGCAACGGAAGCCCATAATGCATGACCCTATCCAAAATCCTGTCCAGATGTTGAATATGAGGCAGTAGACTGAAAACCAGACCCCTGTGAGGTGGAAGACGATGGAGAGGAAATAGTGCTCTTCTGAAGGAGAGCTTGCAAATCTACAATCTGTTTCTCATAGCCATCAAATCTCTTCTAAAAAAACTGTGACTCATCATGGGGCCCCTTCTGACAATAGGAACAAGTAGGGTTTTGAGTCTTCTATTTCTCCTTCTTAGAAGAAGATGGTGGGCCAGTAGAGTGCTGAGAAGAGAAATTAGATATTGGTTGCGGCTTTGGCTTCTGTGTATTCTGAGATGACTTGGCAAGCAATGCCTGTGACTGTGAACCTATAAGAGAATCCATCTGACTGAGCTTGGACTACTCACGAGTTAACCTGTCACAGAAGGTCTCAAAAGATGGCATAACATGTCGTGCACCCAGTGCATCCATAGTGGAGTAGAAGGTAGAAGTGAAAATCTGATAAGGGCCACACAGCTTTGAGAGTATCAGAAAGATACACTCATCATCTGACTTCGTCTTTCCAGCAACCTGTAAAATAGATTGAAGAGACTTGAACTTCATCAGAAAGTCCTCAATGCTGGTGAATGATTCAGGTACCAAGGAGGTGAACTCTACATCTATCTGGAGAATCCTGAACTAATTCATGGTGCCAAACAAGGTGGAGAACTTGTCCCACATATCCCTGGGTGTGGTCAGACCATCCAGGTGAAACAACAACCCATCTGAAATGTTCAGGGCAATGAGGCCCATTGCCTCATCCATCCTATTCCTGTCCATAAGAGCCTCATAAGGCCTTGGTAGAACAGGCTGAGCCACATCCAGGCAGGACCATAAACCTTCTGACATGAGGAGTCTGGTCATTTGTGGCTTCCATGTGTGGTAGTTATGTGGAGTCAGAACGACAATGGATGTGTCTGACATTGGGAGAATAAGACGGAAGTAGAAGGGTCTCTCTAAATTGAAAATGCAAAAATAAATATGCACCCCCCACAAGCTATCAAACTAACTCCCATACACCACAAAATGAAGCAAAAAATACAAAGAACCAGAGAAAAACCTGAGTTTCTGAAGCAGAACAGGAGCACAAAAGAAGGTGCATCTTTGAGTGAAAAATTTGGCAAGCAAATGGAAAAATCAGGAAATGAGACGTAGATGAGAGTGACGGACTCAGAAAGATCTTTTCAACGATATATAGAAGTCAAAAATCTAAGTCCGTATGAGCCCTGTAGAGCCAAAAAGGCACAGGTACCCCCAAAAGTCAGGGTCTCTGGAAAAACACAGTCCCGCGAATAATTTTGACAGTCGTATGGCTGTCACGGGATGTCCGGCCGGGCAGGGTGGATGGTCGGTGGTGGCACCGGCGGAGGTGGCAGACGGGCTAGGTGGCGGAGGCGACCGGGCGGGGCGACGGTGGCGGCCGGGTGGTGCGTGGGCTGGGGGTGGCGCGCGGGCGGTGCGGCGATGGCGCCGGGGTGGCGTGGTGGTGACGCACTCTGGCAGCCCCAAATTTGATAAAAAATGTGAATTTTTGTAAAAAAAATTTGATTTTTGCCTCAATTTTTGTGTCATACGGCCCTAATAAGCCAAAAAATTTCTCTAGAGGTCACTGTGACCAAATATGTCAAAATTTATATGTATTTCGACTCTCTCAAGCCCTCTGAGCGCGATGGTGGAGTCTGGTTTGGCTCAAATAGCTCCAAAAAATAGCGCCTCCTTAGAAATGACAAAAAAACCCTAGAGAGGCTGTGGTTGTTGTCTTCGAATCGCGGCTTAAAAAACCTTCAAACCAGGCAGCAGCAGTGTGGCTCTGATACCATGTAGAGACTGATAAATCCAACTTTGACTTCCAAGACTAGTCTGCATGCAAAATACCTGTTACAAAGAATGAAGCCAAAGACAGAAAAAGCAGAAACCCTTCTGTGCTCAAAAAGTGAGAGCTCAAATGTATTCAGAGAGTATGCAAAAAAAAATACAAGCATTCGACCTTAAAGGTGAATGAAACCCTAAAAAAAGGAAAAGGCTAACTTAAGAGAAAGCTTAAGTGAAAAATAGAGTACGACTAACTTAATAATTAATATCAACATGATATAATTAATAAGTGAGGAAAACTATGTACTCTAACACATTTTTCATGATTTTGCAAAGTTACAAGTCATCGATGATGTGCTTGATTCAATTTTCTAAGTGCATTACATATGTTAGACCATTATGCTAAGAAGTAACTCAATATTACCCCAGAGATTTGGAAAGATAGAGCTGGCATGAAATGTATGCTAAAATATTGTATGCACATTTTTAGGAATTTAGCATAAATACAAGTCAAATGATTTCATTAGAAACATCTACATCATAATAAACTATGATGGATGTTAGTCATAGACGGGTCTAAAGTGCACTTGTCATAACACATGAATATTGCGTTGTAATAAATTTATATTGCATTATATGATGCATGATTAACTTTTATATTCAATGGTAAAAACAAAATGTAAAAAAATATATACATATTCATATATACTTGTAAAACTTAGCTATTAATTAATTTTAAGTTACAGTATCAATTAATTGTAAATAGTCATATACTTTTTATTTTTAATATTACTTTACATTGTAAAACTATATTTATATTTTGATATTCTTTGTTAAATTTGATTGTAAATTTATTCTTAAGGTCTCTTTATTATAAGAAATTCTTCTTCTTCTTCTTCTTCTTCTTCTTCTTCTTCTTCTTCTATCTTAATTCCTATCAACATGAAAGGGAAATTATTCTCATTTATGATTTGATTAATGGATCTCTGAAACTCCCTAGATCTCTCATAGACTAGTACCTTATCCAATGGGCAATAGAGTCAAACAAAAAATTGCAAAGAAGATTATGGATAAAGAAGAAAGCATAGTCTAATATGTCTAATGCCTTACATCAAACATACCCCAAAAATCAAGTAATACTTGTGAATCCACCTGTGTATTCAAACATGCAATTACCTACTCAAAGCATTTAACTCTCCCCTTGGAAGAGACCCTGGAATAGACAATACATTGATCAACATCCACTGAAAGACAAGTTGACATATCCTTAATACCTAAACTCATACACATTTGAAGACAAATCCTAAATCACAGTTATCATTTAGATAACTCTATTGCAGATCTACAATAGATAAGACTAAAACACCCTAGATGTCTTAACCTATATGATTTAGGACGCATAATGGAGACAACTTGATATCTGAACAACCATACTAGAATTTCATTCATAAAGCTTTTTGTTACAATGATGTTCTTCTCTGGAACCAGAAAGAAACTAAGAACACCCTATATGAAGAGAAAAGACATAAAAATTTATAGAGGAACCACCCTTGGAACCTTCTCTAAATTCTTGCAGAGAAACGAGAACCCTTACAATAGATAAAAGAAAGACACATATAGAAGACAGAAACCCTAAAAATTTATATATGATTGACATTTGTCCTTCTTTGGAATTTGGTTTATCTTCTTTCCTCCACTGAATTAATCTTTCTTCAAAAGATCTTAAATACAATTTGATCTGAATATCCACTTGACTGAAAACATTAATGCAGAAAAGACAGGAAGCAAACTAGGGTTACAGAAGATATACAAATCTAAACAAAAAATCCTAAAACACCACCACACGACATCAATGAAACCATGGTCAACATAAAACATCCCCTCAGCACCGTATGACTTCAATAAATCAACCCAAAAAATCATATCAATCCACCAACTGCCTCATTCACTTGGAAAGCAACGCCACCACCTGAAACCCTGGGAAATCAATTTGAATATTTAAATATGTTCTCTAATGGCTACAGGTGCTGCGGAATCACTATCAATGACCCACATTGAAACTTTATCTAACTTTAAAACTAAGCCGTCAATCATCCTTTAATTCCTCGGGATCCAAGATCCCATCGGACAGGTGGCACCCTGTCGTAATGCCTCATACATTATCTCCTGATCATCTCTTGTTCTAGGCATAGCGTTGTCCGTCCGATTCATTTATATCATCTTTCCCTTTAACCTACCCTTGTTTTGGCCCCATGATCATAGGAGGACAGGTGTCATCTAGGCACAATGCCTAAAAGATTAATCTTTGATCATCTTTGGATTAAGGCAATGCGCCAGCAATCCGATCAACATAAAATTTTTTACCTTTATGTTATCCTTCACCTCTGACCAAAACTGACTTGCGACGTGGTAGGCTAGTGTGATGCCTCAATAACTATTCGTCGAGCATCTTTTCCTTAAGGCATAATGCCAACCAATAGATCAACACCAACCTACAGCCTCTTTAACTTCCTTTGAAACCCGGCATCCATGACCTCAGCAATGTTACGTGTCAAGTGGGCATAATGTCTTGATCACTATCTGCCGTTCATCTTTCCCTCCAAGGAATAACGCCCATCGTCGGATGAAATATAACTTGATTGCACTTTTTCTTTCCTCTAACGCTGACCTGGATCTGACATCAGTTCTTTGTCTTTAACCTACCTATAACCCGGAGCGTCTCAATCCTTTGTATCTCTGAAATCGCTAGAAGCTTGACTTAACCCTAGTCTAATCACGAGATCCAGAGATAAAGGCTATCTCTGAATCGTCCAAATCTTGTCTTGACGCATGGTTTATTTAGAGACCTAGCGACATCCCTTGATCCTATTTTTCATCGGCGGTTGGTGTATGCACCCTAAAATGGTTGCCTAGACTTTGGGCCCCATTTATCAATTTATCAAATTCCCAAATCAATGCTTTGCAACAATTTCAATTCAAATCAATTTCCTTGATCAAATCGTAATTAATTTAATTATTTCAATATTTCCTAAGGTTTGATCATTTTTTAATAATATTATTTAATTAAAATAAAACATCTCTTTTTATTGAATGAAATAATCTTATTTAAATAAAAGAAAATATCTCTTAAATGAAATAATCTTATTTAATTAAAATATCCCTTTTTGATTAAATGATCTTATCTTATTTAAATAATATCCCTCTTTTAATTAAATAATCTTATCATATATTTTTTTTAAAGAAAATTCCTCTTTTAAATAAATAAAATCCCCACTTAAAGCTCTCTTTTTGATGAAAAAAAGGAAATAAATCAAATAAAAATCCTTTTTTCTCTACATCTTCTTAAGTGGTGGGCTTTTTGCCTCTTAATCATAGCCCTTTGATCTTGCCTTTTGAAAATTTAAAGCACATGGATCAACCAAGATTTAATCTCCACCATTGCTTTATTTTCCTTTTTTTACCTCTTAATCTCCACCGTCCATTGCTCTTTATAAGGAAGCCTCTCCTTCTCATTTGCATAATTAAAAAAACACACACATTCTTTAATTTATTGTTATGTTGCAGGATTGGAGAGCAATTTTGGAGGAGAATTTGAGCACTTGAGCTTGGATATTGCAACTTCTCTCTTCTTGTCTTCTTCTCTCATACATTCATGGCAATTCATTTAGATTAATTTTGCATTTGCATTTTAGATTAAACTCGTATTTTCTTTCATAGATTAATTTTGCATTCGTATTTCCTTTCATAGAATAATCATGCATTGTTATCATATAGATTAATTCCATTATCATACAGACAAAATCATGCATTATCATATAGAATCTCTCGTTTTATGGTGTACTTGTAGGGGCACAAACTAGGTCAATCTAAGGGCCTCCATCACAAACCCTTGCACTCTATGAATAGAGAACTATGAGTCACCATTTGAGACCTCATTCTTGAGCAATCTTGAATATAATGACTCATATAAGTGTGACACATTTTTAGCACATAGTTGGCGTGTAATCTCACAAGACTTGGCTTTACTCAAGTTCCATCACGAGATTCAGCGACAAAAAAATATCGCGTAACCTCCAAATGAAAGTCTTAACCCTGGCTCAGTCTTGAGATTCAAAGATAAAGCTATCTCTAAATCGCTAGATACTTGTCTTAACTCCGATTTGATTATGAGATCACACGATAGTCACACATCTTGATCTTTAATCAACAATCCTCCCTCAATCTCCAAATGCTTGGCTTGACTCAGGTTTGATCTCGAGATTCAAAGATAAAGACATATCTCTGAGTCTCCAAATGACTGTCTTAACCCAGCTTAGATTATGAGATCCAGCAACAAAGGCTATCTTTGAATCTCCAAATAAGTAACTTGACCAGACTTGATTCACAAGATCTAGCGACAGCCACCCGATCTGATCTGCATCGACAATCCTCACTAAATCTCCAGATCTTTTCTTACTTGACCGCATCATCACAAGATTCAGAGATAACATAAACTGTCAAGCCTCAGCCTTTGTCGCTAGATCTTCAGATGTTATCCACTTAACCGTGAACATTATGAGATTAAGAGATAACCTTGCCGTGCTAAGTCTCCAGATCATAAAGAATATTCGATCTCGATTGTGAGATTAGGAGACAAGGCTTAGGAAAAATATAGCACATGGGCATATAAGACTTAAGTGACTCAAAAAAGGTAATGACATTTTATAACAAGTTCATGAGACCTAGGGTTTTTACCACCAAGGGCTAGAAAACTTTGAAAAAGGGCCTAAGGACATAGCAAGAAATAGGCAAAAATAGGACCAAAGAGTAAAGCGACTTTGAGTCCTAGCAGAAGGATTGTGGTTGTCATCCCCACTGCATTTTTTCCTCTAACCAAGGATTTTTTGCATGACCAAAAATCATGGAGTTATGTGACATGATGTTATGATGCTCATTACATATTTTACAATGTTTTTATGCATGTCATTTAGTTCGGTAAATGGTAATGAATAGTAGTTAAAAAAATTTAAGTACTGATTCACCCCTCTCCTCTCAGTACATAACTTTCCTAAGTAATTCCAACATCGAGGTCTTTGTATGATGAATGGATTTGACATGAGTTGTGGTCTTTATAATGGAGACTATACATGAAGATGTGAGCTATCAAATATTTAATAGTCAAATATTCCTTTAGGGTTATATTTTCCATTCATGGATACATTGATTATACCTGTGTAAAGTCCATGTGAGTATGATTTAATATTCTCAATTGGTGCTCTTCAAGTGAGTGTATTTTTTGCATGATATCAAAGTGAGTTTACAATAATGTGTCCTAGTTTTTGGTCTAAGTGGAATACTCAAAATTAGCATTTTAAACATTTTTTAAATTTTTTAGTTATAGAAAACAAATATTCAAGAATTTAGAGATGATGTTAATTAATGAGTTGTGTAACCTTTCTAAGATTTAGATTGTAAATGTATCATTTTTATTGTTATTTTTCTATCAAATTTTCATGCTATTTTTATTAACTAGTGACATTAATGTATCATAATGCATAACTTTCAATATGAATTAAAAAAATTCATAATGTTTTAGAATTGCCTCATTAAATATAATGTCTAATGCACAAATATTTGTGACAAGTTTTGAATCAAATATTTTATATATTATTAATTTTTGTATTAGTTGTAACTAAAATTTCAAGCCTGTCATTTTTCATAACACATTTATCTTAAAGCATATTAAAAATTTATTTTTTCTTTTTTCATTGATAGAGTGACATTGATATGAACTATAATGTGTTCTTTTAAAATATTCTAACAATGTTACTTTATCTAATATCTTGAATATTATTGGTCATTATTTTTTATAAGAGATTTACATTTATAATAAGATTTTAAAACAAATAACATTAAAAATAAATACTAAGAAAAAAATATTAAAAATAAATATAAGTACAAGGGAAGGTTTCATGCACTGAGAAAATATTGAATAAGAAGGTTTGTTAGCCTTGTCAAAGGGATTACTTCCAAGGCTTATGAGAATACCTCCATGATAGGTCATAAAGTGGGAAGAGGCAAATCAAGTTACTGGTTTATATGAAAGAAGATACTTGTGTGGTGGTAGTGTTTAGACCTTTTGGGTAGCCACCTCTTGTTGAAATGTTGATGTATTCTTTTATGTAATTGGTGATTTATCAAGAGACCTCTAACCTTTAGGATGATGGAGGTGAAGATCTACCCAAGATATAAAATCTGACTGGAGAAGAAGAAGAGAGCGAGGAGGCACATGTAGAAGTAATCAACATGTTCTGATTACGTAAAAATAGGTTTTACAAGGACCCGAAACCTCTAACAAAGATTTTTTAAACGAATATTACAATAAAGTTCAACATAACTATGCCATAGCACCTTAGAGAAAAATCCCCAACAAAAAAGAGGTAGCTAGCCTAACAACAGACAAAATACCAAAAAAAAGACAGGGACAACAAAAAGAAAAGACCCAGAACAGGACAACTAAATAGTCTTCATTAAATATTGCACCTGGATCACCATCAACTGCATCTAATTAGCAGGGCTCTTGATCTTATCCAGCTCCTTATCATCCTTGGATCCCGATTTTTTGGTGCTTTCCCGGTCCCATAGTGTCCTTATCATCCTTGGATACCATCAACATGTTGTTTAGTAAGTTACTTGGCTTTTTGTTTATGTTATCTTCTTACTTTTAGAAGTTTTAGAGTTGACTTCTTATTACCTATTATAATATAGCTAGGCCTTTGCCCTTTTTCTTCAAAATAAAATATATACATACTATACTTTTTTGAAAAGCTAATACTGAGGTTTATATATTTACCTAATAGTTTGTCCAAATGATCATTTAATTCCTCAAAAGGTGAGTAAAATTACTTTTGTGTCAATATTTGATAAGTGAAAAGGCTTGCCTCCATCAAGGGTTTTATTAGCCGAGAGGCGTAAGCCAAGAGGCTCTTCAGTTGGATAGAGGAGACCTCTCATACGTGAAGTTTCAGTTAATGCGTGAAACTTTTTCAGCATAACTGAAATTTCACACATAAATATTACTCTACACTAATCGGCTAAATATAATTTATATTACTCTACACTAAATATAATAAACTAACAATAGATATATACTCTAAATAATATAAACTAACAATATTTGTTACTCAAAGGGACTTGAATTCTTTTATCCTAGGGAGCATGATGCAGGGGCATTGCCCGATTCAATGAATTTCACAGATCTAGACAAAAGAATGGTTATTTTAATGATCGGTGGGAATAATCTTAGTTTTAATAGTTAATTTTAATGATGTAATCGGGG
>MU227357.1:1755419-1773835 GCA_018584345.1 Thuja plicata
AAAATAAAGTATATAATAAAATTTAATAAATTTATAAAATAGAATAATATTATATAATAAAGTATATAATTTAATTATTAGGACTTGCCCCTCCCAATGCTACTAGCTATATATATATTATATACAGTATAATATATATAGAGAAAGCTAGATATATCGAGGCTTTAATTTCCTTTCAAAAATTACATTTAAAAATTAAAGTCTTGATATCTCTCGGCTTTCTCTATATATATTATACTGTATATAATATATATATAGCTAGTTTAAGCCTAGTGGATACTATCTAAGGGGATTTTCTTTGATCCCTTCAATAAAATCTCCTTAGATAGAACACTCGCGTGGGATTAGCCACCATGATTTTTGTAATCTATTATTTTGAAAATAATTTGTAGTTTTTCTTCTCTTATTATTCTATATATTGAAAGTATAAAATTATAGTTTTTTGGTTATTTAAAGGTTCCAAACTGCTTTCTTATTGAAAAGAGAAGTATGTTGATTACTTGCAATTATTTTTAAAGATTAATACATGATTGAACCTTTCTTTATAAAGATTTTATTCTGAAAAAAATGATTCACATATATCTATTGTTTTGTTGATTTTATTAATTTATTCTTATATATTGATTAATACATGAAAAAATAAAATATATTAAATATGGTATTATGGATAAAATAATACTTTTTCAAAAATCGAATAATCATCCATAGATTTGATAATTATCAACAAATATTATACTGGGATTGTTAAAACTTTAAATGTATTTCCTTATAAAATGATTAAACCCAAATTAGTGTATGGCAATTTTATTTGCACTCAATCAACCTTCCTCATAGTTTTACACTCAATTCAAATTTAAGACTGCGGAGTATGGACAACCTATGACACAATGACACCTTTCGCTGGTACTACTACAATTTTTTAATAAAGAAGCTTTATAATCTATCATTATTATAACTTATCCAATGGAATAAAATAGTGAGGAAGCACTAGCCTCCAAGAATTTGCTTTCTTTATGGTAATATTATGGAATACTATGCCTTCGACAGCTAAACCCTAAACCCTAACACCTGTGAAGCGTGTTTTAGTATCATTCCGGAGGCATAGACACTGGTAATATCAGTCACCAAATACTTATCTTCATTGATTTCTACAGCCAAATGTCACACATGTGCACATAATTCATATGTAAATTGAGACAGCAAATATAGGCAGAAGCCATGTGTTAACCAGTTTAATCTCGGCGTGCTTGCAAGTGTACAATCTCACAAAGGCCAATATACATGTGAGGTTTAAAATCCCTATAAAAACAGGGCAAGTCTTGGCATGTTTATTATATTTGTAATGGGCATTGATATTCCATCAAGTTTGTCAGTTCTTGCATTGAATGGTTTGGATAAAGACATTGAAGAAGAAGAAAATGATGGAAAAAGCATTGTAGATTGTCTGTCAGTTGAGGAGCTAGAGAAAGAAAATGGGTTTGAGATAGGATTGAATGATACCCATGACTCTGCATTTTCTACTGATTATATTGATGAATGCAACTGGGCAAATGATGTTCTGTTCATGTGTGATTCTTTGGTGGGGAGGTTCAGTTGCATAAAACCTAGTGTTCAGGATCTCTGCAATTGGTCCAAAAAGCACTGGGGGCCAAAGCTGAGGAGCATATGGACTTTTGAAACCCTGTCAAATGGGTTCTTCAGAGTTGATTTCCTTTCTCAGCTTGACTGTCAGTTTGTCATGGAGAATGGCCCCTGGTTCATGGGCTCATCAGGATTAAGCCTAAAATGTTGGTCACCTGATTTTGACCCCAAAAAGCCTGGGCCAATTGGGGTTCCCATATGGGTCAAGCTTGTTTATTTTCCTTGTGATTCCTGGTTTCAATCCAATCTGATTAAGGTATGTTCAGCCATTGGAAAGGTTTTGAAGATATCAGAAGTTAGCAAGAAAAGGAGGAGTTTGACAGTAAAAGTGTGTGTAGAGATGGATATCAGCAAAAATCTGCCATCTACAGTTTCTCTGTACCACCAAGGAGTTGTGTACACTGGTCTCTTGCATTATGAAGGGATGCCATTCAGATGCAAGATCTGTCACAGTGCAGAGCATCATAGAGGGTGTTGTTCTCAGGATAAGAAGATGAAAAAATACTTGAAAAATGGCAAGGATGTACTGAGGAAAAAGAAACATACACACAAGGAACATATGAAGAATGTTAAATTGAAGGACTTATCAGAGAAACCCAACATGGGTTGATACTCCATTGATGCTTCAGCTCTGAGTTAATGTATCTTTGTATATGGTCAAGTAAGTTGTATATGTTTGTATGATTATTAGGTGGATATCTCTGTATATAGTGTCTTGGGAAACCTGTACAATTTACCTCCATACACCTTCAGATTGTGTAGATTACATGGTTGTAATATGAGTTACACAACTTTTTATCATAGCAGTGCACTAAGTTATCTGGTCCATACAAGTTTATTTCCAAGCCCATATACAGATGGATGTAGGGAGAATTTTATACAGCAATCCTATTTAGATAGGATGTAGGGAGAATTTATCTTGTAAGTGGATCTTTAATTGAAAATGAATTATTCTAAATAATTTGATTAATGGTACTGAGCATACTAAAGATAATTCAACAGTTCTAGAACCACTAATTTTGCTTGGAAATGGGGCTATGTAGAACTTTCCATGAATTATTTTACTTACAGAAAGTCAACCTACTGAGTATATTCTTCCTGGATTCTTAAATTGCAGTGAGTATATTCTTCCTGGATTCTTAAGTTGCAGAGTCAAACATCTTAGTGGCATATATTTAGGATTTTATACTACTTTTGACATATTATTTGCTTGGGTGCAATATTTAGTGGTCAAGATTCAAAAATGATATTGGAATATGTGGTCTCTGCAATGTGCAGTCTTCTGAAATTTGTTTTCAATCTGCCATCTCTTATTCATTAGGGAAAGATTGTCTGTCATTTTTAGTATGTGTAACTCATCTTAGGTATAAAATTCAGTAAAATACTATTTCTTATTTCTTCGAGAAACTGCTTCTATTACCTAAAGTTCAATAAAATACACACTAATTCTTATTTCTTCGAGAAATTGCTTCCATTTAAATACAGGTTAGAAAAAAAATCTTTATACGAGGAGTAAATAATATATTTTTTTAAACTTCTTTGACTTTTAAGATGATAGCCTTTATGACTAGAAAATCTTTATATAAGATTTTAATAAAGAAAAGAAAATCTTTATATAAGATTTTAATAAACATTTTAGGCTTTTAAAGGTATTGTCTTTCAATTTTTATAATAGGTAAAAGTATAAATTGATAATTTTGAATAAGAAAAATAATAAATTGATGATTTATTTAACTTTGAATAATTAATTTAACAAAGATTTTAATAATAAATCTAATTTGAAATTATAAATTACTTATTTTTATATAAGATTTTAATAGACTTTTAAAATTTAAATAATAAATCTAATTTGAAATTATAAATGACTTATCTTTATATAAGATTTTAATAGACTTTTAAGATGATAGCCTTTATGACTAAAAAATAATATCTTTTAATAAAGAAAAAAAATAAAATTATATAAGATTTTAATAAAAATTTAAATAATAAATCTAATTTGAAATTATAAATTACTTATCTTTATATAAGATTTTATAAAGATTTTAATAGACTTTTAAGATGATAGCTTTTATGACTAAAAAAGAATATCTTTTAATAAAGAAAAGAAAAAAAAAAAATTATATAAGATTTTAATAAAGAAAAAAAAATCTTAATGTAATATGTTAATAAAGAAAAAAATATCTTTATACAAGATTTTAATAAACATTTTAGACTTTTTGAGGTATTCTCTTTCAATTTTTATAATGGGTAAAAGTATAAATTTATAATTTTGAATAAGAAAAATTATAAATTGATGATTTATTTAACTTTGAATAATTAATTTAACAAATATTTTATTATTTCATAAATTTAGTCTTCATCTTAAAATTTAAATAATAAATCTAATTTGAAATTATAAATTACTTATCTTTATATAAGATTTTAATAAACATTTTAGGCTTTTAAGGTATTGTCTTTCAATTTTTTATAACGGGTAAAAGTATAAATTGATAATATTGAATAAGAAAAATTATAAATTGATGATTTATTTAACTTTGAATAATTAATTTAACAAATATTTTATTACTTCATAAATTTAGTGTGAATAATCTAATCTAAATTTAGTAGAATTAATTAATTATAAACTGATAATTTAATTAACTTTGAATAATCAATTTAACAAATGTAAAATCTAATCCAAACACTGCTCTTTTAACTATTTGTTAAAATTTAGATAATTTAATTAACTTTGAATAATCAATTTAACAAATGTAAAATCCAATCCAAACATCTAATCCAACACTGCTCTTGTAACTATTTGTTAAAATTTAGTAGAATTAATTAATAAAAATTATAAATTGATGATTTATTTAACTTTGAATAATTAATTTAACAAATATTTTATTACTTCATAAATTTAGTCTTCATCTTAAAATTTAAATAATAAATCTAATTTGAAATTATAAATTACTTAGTTATAAATTGATAATTTCTTAAATAATAAATCTAATTTGAAATTATAAATTGATAATTTAATTAACTGTGAATAATCTAATCTAAATTTAGTAGAATTAATTAATTATAAACTGATAATTTAATTAACTTTGAATAATCAATTTAACAAATGTAAAATCTAATCCAAACACTGCTCTTTTAACTATTTGTTAAAATTTAGATAATTTAATTAATCCAACACTGCTCTTGTAACTATTTGTTAAAATTTAGTAGAATTAATTAATTATAAACTGATACAAATGTAAAATCTAATCCAAACACTACTTTTGTAACTATTTGTTAAAATTTAGATAATTTAATTAACTTTGAATAATCAAATTTAACAAATTTAAAATCTAATCCAAACACTTCTAGAGTGTAACTATTTGTTAAAATTTAGTAGAATTAATTAATTATAAAATGATAATTTAAATAACTTTGAATAATCAATTTAACAAATGTAAAATCTAATCCAAACACTGCTCTTGTAACTATTTGTTAAAATCTAATCTAGACACAGCTGTGAAATCTAATCCAAACACTATTTGTTAAAATCTAATCTAAACACAGCTGTAAAATCTAATCCAAACAGTGCTCTTGTAACTATTTGTTAAAATCTAATCCAAACACCGCTTTGTAACTTTCTGTTCAAGAAAATTCAAATATCAAAATCTCGTATATTCACATGGTTGTAGATAATGGAGGGGGCCTTGCAACTCCACTGGAGAAACCTCCTCCCAAAGCAATTGTCGTGCCTTTGGGGTCCTACTACAATTCCCCATGTTGTGTTCTATAACTTTCTGTTCAAGAAAATTCAAATATCAAAATCTCAGATTTCCACATGGTTGCAGATAATGGAGGGGGCCTTGCAACTCCACTGGATAACCCTCCTCCCAAAGCATTTGTCGTGCCTTTGGGGTCCTGCTATAGTTTCCCATGTTGTGGCATGTTTGGAGGGACTCTCCATTTGTTGTGCCTTTGGGGGTCCTGCTCCAGTTCCCATGTTGTGGCACGTTTGGAGGGACTCTCCTTGGGACCCTTGTGGAATCCTCAAATGATCATAGCGAGCGAAGGGAGTGAAAATGGTGAGGTCCCTAAAACTAACTAGAAGGGTGCGATGGTTAATGGGACCCATAGGCAGATGGCCCATAATCTTATGCCAGAATACATTCAGATAGAAAAAGGGAAGAAAATTCAGCTTCGATGGATAGAATTGTTTCTAATATGAACAACACTCTTGTGGAATCCTCAAATAATCATAGTGGAGGGAGTGACATTTGTGAGGTCCCTAAAACTAACTAGAAGGATGCGCTGGTTAATGGACCCATATGCAGATGGCCCATAATCTTATGCCATAATACATTTGGATAGAAAAAGGAATGGAAATCTGGCTTCGATGGATAGAATTGTTTCTAATATGAACAACACCTTGGTGGGAAAACATTTCTCCTTCAAATCAACCATATATATGGTCTAGAGATGGGTGACGACTAGGCAGAACCTAGAAGACAGTGTTGCTACCAGAGCTTTTCAAGTGGTCTTTTCTTGTTCGAGTTCATGGCAGAGGAGGACATGATTAACGTCCTTGTTGGTACATGGACTTATGGTAAGCATAGTTTGGGTTTGTGCGGATGGAAACCAAAGTTTGATCTAGTGATTGATCTTAATAAAATGACTCTAGTGTGGGTTAGAATGCCAAAATTACCACTTGAGTTCTGGGATGAGCAAATCTTCAGGTGGATTAGTAACACATTTGGACACTATGTGACTTCAGATGTTGTGACTAAATCGATATCTAAGTTATTTTTCACTCAATTCTATGTTAATGTTTCTATTAATAAAACTCTTCCTAATTTCATTACTTTGTAATCAAAATTAGGGAAGTGGACTCAAGCCCTAGTCTATGAGAATGTCACTATTTACTACAAAAAATGTTCCAAACTAGGACATATTATAAAAGGTTGTAAAGCCCCTCAGGCGAAGGAGCCTAAGTTGAAGGAACAATGCTTTTCACCCCACGCATGTTGGGAGACAATGTTGGAGAGGCCTCGGGGGTTGAGGACTATATGTTCACAGATGGATTGCTAAAACTAATTAACTCCTCAAACAACTCTCATGTCCTGGAACAAGTTACTACTGGGAAATGTAGACACTAAAAGCTATTTAACACCTATGGTGCCACTTTTTAACATCCTGGTGTTATGATTGAAACATGGTTTCTTCATTATCCTAAGTGTTCCTCTATGTCGCGCATGTGATCTTTATCATTTGGTGATATCATGTCGTTCCTCATTAATTAAATAATGAAAATTATTTAATTAATCACTAATGTTCATCTCTAATCTTCATCATGTCCAATTAATTTAATCTTTTTAACCTTGTCAATCTTGTCATTTCCCCCTTTTCCCATTTAACCTTGTCGATCAATTAATTAATCTCATCCTTACGGGTAAATAACCAATAAGTTTCCCCTTTACCCTAAGTCTTGAGTCGTGATAAATAAATTTCATTTATTTAATCTATTTATGCCCCTTTCTCATGGTCTCACAATCAATTAATTTTATATTAATTAATTGGCTAATTGGTCCTAAATTTGGGAATTAATAATCCCTCATTTTCTAATTTCCTAATGAGTGGGAATTTCATACTTTAAAATTTGAATTATTTTCTCCCACATTTTTGGCTTCCACCCAGTAATTTAGCTTCCATTCCCCTTATTTCTCCTTCCATCTTTCCTCTTTCATTTTCTCCTAATTTCTCCCCTAGATTTGTGCAAGCAATTTCCAATTTCCAAATTACACAACAATCATGTCTCAATTTTTCATAATCATGACAAATTCTATTTTGCAAACCAATTTGTCATCAATCATGTCATTTTCTGAATTTGAATACTCTTTTGAAATCCTATAAATTGGACTTCATTTCTCTCATTCCTCGAGCCACATTCCTAGTATTCTCCACATCATTTCGTCGATTTTTTTCCACTCTTTTGTGCACTTTGTTATATTGGAGAAACATTTCAAAATGAGAGAAGAAAGTAAAAGCATTGAAGTGATATTGAGGGAGTTCTTTTGGTTTTGTTTTTTTCATGTTTTAAGCACTTTATTTCAATAGCTTTAATGACTAGATTAGGATTTTGTTTTGTATGTGTTTGAGGTTTTTTGCTTGACCTTTGCATGCATATGTTTCTAATTTCCCCATTTCCTACTCTACAAGAATATAGAGAGGATCCCAGAAGAGAAGTGATAGCCTCTAGGAAATGATACCTTGGAGGAAGGGAAAAATTTCACTACTCCAAAGGTTAGAAAAATAGGTGGGGAAACTCTTTCTACCACTGAGAATGGATCTGTAGATCCCCCAAAACATAAGGAAGCAAGTGAACAAACTCTTCTTGCCTTGGATTTGAAAAGAAAAAAATTGGTGCACAAGGGAAGAATGGCCCAACAAAGGAAGATACTGGACTCTTAGTGGTGAGCTTATCAGGAAGGAAAGTCTCAAATGTTTTGGTGGCTAGATGTACTTTAGAGACGATTGAACCCTCAAAAATAAACATGAAACTATTGAGGCTAAAAAGTTATACCTTTTTCCTGAGTGCTACAACTAGTAACCCACCAAGCATAGAGGAAGAAGAATGGACAATCTAGAAAAATAAAACTAAAGCTAAGAAGGTGGATGTGGGATCTGAAAGTAAGGTGGGTTGCCCTTCAGTTAGGGTATCAATGAATAAGAAGATGGCTAGGGAAATTAGTATGGTAGGAAAAATATCCTAGATACTAATACAAAATGTAAGAAATGAAGTTTCTCTCATGGAATGTGAGAGGGATAAATAGTCCTAAAAAATAATATGATGTGAGAATTTGTATTATGGAACTAAAAGTGGATGTCATTTTACTCCAGGAAGTAAAAATGAATGCTCATATTTTTTTAGTATTGCAAATAGAATATGGTCAGGCTCCTCTTTCTTTATAAGTGATGCTAACAAAGCCTCAGGAGGAGTGGTTACTATGTGTAACCCCAACAAACTCAAAGGAGACATCTATTCCTTTTCTCCTAATTTTCTCTCTATGAATTTAACCTTGGGTAGTTGTGTGTGGCATTTGTTTAATGTGTATGCTCCTAACACAAGGTTGGGGGTGTAAGAAAGTCTGGGATAAGATCTCTACTTTTATCCTTGATGATTTGGCCTCACTCTATATGGTGGCTAGAGACTTTAATTTTCCTTTGTTCCCTTCTTAAAAATGGGAGGTTATATCTGACAGTGTGGCTGACTTGTCAGATTTCATTAGTAGGAATAGGCTTTTTGACATGGAAACCATGGGTTGCCCCTTCACTTGGTCTAACAATAGGAAAGGAAATAACCTCATTCAAGTTAGGTTAGACAAATTCCTTATATCAGCCATATGAGATATTGGTTAAAATATCACTCTTAAAGCCCTCCCAAGGATTGTTTCTGATCACAATCATATATTTCTACATTGGATCGAAGGACCTCCAAGTGGACCTCTTCCCTTTCATTATGAGATAATGTGGGCTTCCCACCCAAAATTTAAATTTTGTGTTCAAATTTGGTGGAACACTCTTGTTCAAGGGTTGTCCATGCATAGAGTCTCACAAAACTTGGAGCTAATCAAGAAGCAAGTGAAAGGATGGAATAAATCAACTTTTGGGGATAATTTTAACCAGAAAAAATATATAAGCTCCAAACTTGAATCTATACAAAATTTAATTGCTATGGGAGACTACTCTCAATCTCTGCACTATGAAGAATAAACTTGGAGTAAAAAGTGGAAAGAGAATTTAAGGAGAGAAGAGATTTACTGGTAACACATATCTAGGGTGCAATGACTGAAAGAAGATAGCAAGAACTTTTCTTTCTTTTATAGATCAATAAGTAGACACAAAAAGAGGAGTATTAACAAGAGCTTAAATAATGACTTGAATCAGGAAAGCAATAAGGACTCTTAGTTGGGGGGAATGGTTGTGGATTATTTTAAATAGGCTTATAGTGAAGTTGGAGGAGGTAGACCGTGTGCCCTAGAGGATCAACTTTTAAATTGCCTCCCTCGTTCCATCACACTTGAGAATAATGACCAAATTATTACTCTGGCTATTGAGTAGGAAGTGTGGGTTTTTGTTTTCTTTATGAGAACTTATAAAGCCCATATTTGAATGGCTTTCCCCTTGCTTTTTTATAGGAATTTTAGGATATTGTGGGTTATGATGTCACTATGACTACTAAAGATTTCTTTAGGACAGGTAAATTTCTAAAGAATCTTAACAACACTTTCATTGATTTATTCACCAAAGTTAAAGATCCTTAAAAATGGGCAACTTCAGACCCATTAGTCCCTGTAACACTATATCCAAGGTCTTCTCTAAATTTTTAGTCAATAGGATAAACCTTTTTTGGATAAGTTTATCAATTAGAGTCAAAAGGTTTTGTCCGTGGTAGGAAAATTCTTGATGTGTTTGTGTCCACTCATGAGATTATACACACTATGGAGAAGTGTCACATTCTAGGAATGGTTATAAAGCTTGATATCTCAAAAGCATATGATAGGATTAGATAAAAATTCTTATTCAAATTTTTAGCGCGACTAGGTTTCAATGAAAGACTAATCGACTTGATTAGGGAATGTGTAAAAACTATCAGGTTAATAGTCATGGTTAATGGAGTTCCTAGTGGATTCTTTGGAGAAGATAAGGGCGTCAAGAAAGGAGACCTGTTATCTCCGTACTTATTTATTATGCTTGCTAAGGTTCTGGGAAAAATATTCCTCATCTTGGTCTATTTAGGGAAAATTCAATGGATTAAAAGATGCTTCTACTCTTGCCCCTTCTATCCTACAACAAGTTGTAGATGATGATATCCTTTTTGGAAAGGCTTTGATGATTGAGGCAAGGGAATGGAAGGATTTTCTTACTAATTATGCAAAAGCTTCAGGCCAACATATCAATTATAAGAAAAGCACCATATACTTCTAAGCTATTTAACATGAAAGAGGACCTACAAACCAAAATCAAAAACATCCTGGGATATCTGAGTTTTGTTCTACATGATACATACCTTGGCCTTCCCCTTACTATCAAGGATGTTACCACTGCCTTTTGGAATTCAATATTAGAAAGAATACAAAATAATTTGGCAAGGTGGAAGGGTAAACTTCTAAGTAGTGCTGGGAAACTCTAGCTTCTTGCGGCCTCTCTCCAAGGTATTCATGTTTACTTCCTATCCTTGTTTGCAATATTTGGTATATGGTAGAGAAACATGAAATGATTCAAAGGTCTTTCCTTTGGACTAGAATGAAAGAAAAGAAGAGATTAGCCCTTGTTAATTGGGACACAATGTGTAAACCAAAACATCAAGATGAATTGGGTATTAGGAAAATAACTATCCTCAAAAAAGAAAAAATTGCTAAAATGGGATGGAAGCTTTCTATGGAGAGGTTTGACAAGTGAAATTTTGTGAGGGCTAAGTATCTTAATTTTGAAAATTTCTACAAAGTCCTTTCCACCCCAGGTTATCTTACTGGCTCAAAGATCTGGAATAACATTCTAAAATGTAGGAATCTCATACAATTTGGGTTAAAATGGTAGGTGGGAAATGAAAGAGCTATTAGATTCTAGGAGAATGTTTGGATGGGATACAATACTCTAGCAACCAATCTGATTCTAAGAGGTATAATGGAAATCTCTATAAGATTATTTTTCTCACAGGTGGTTGATTACATTTCTTCATTGATGAAATGGAGAGATCTTACTCTATGCTACCAAGGTCAGCCTAATATGGTTCTAAAAGCCACTGAACTACAAAGAAAAATTAACAAGGTTAGACTCCCCCTTTTCCAAGGGGGGGTAAATTTATCTGGTGTAAAGACCAAAAAGGAGATTTTTCTATGAATTTTGCTTACAATATGCTAATAAAAGCTTAATCCTCTCAAGATTGTTGGAAAAGCTTTGGAACCCCCAGTTGATTTCTAAAATCAACTTTTTTTGGTGGATGACCGTGCATAACACAATCCTAACCCAAGAAAGCCTTATAAAAAGGGGATTAAAACCCCCAAATAGGTGTGTTCTGTGTAAGTAGGAGGAAGAGTCAGTTTCTCGCATTATGATCCATTATTAATTTTCTAAAGAGTTATGGAAAATGGTGATGGTCAAACTTGATGTTCCTCAAGTTAGTAACAATAGTATACAACAATTTGTTTTTGAATGGAAATGACCTATTTGTAACCCTTTGGTTAACAACTATGGAGACAAATACCCCCCACCCATGTTTGTTGGAGCTTATGGAAGGAAAGAAATAACAAAATATTTAGGGAGACTAAAAATTATATGGAGAATGTCTTAAAAACCCTATCTAAAATGTTGTCAAAGAATTTGTCAGTCACAACATTTAAATGTGGTGAATACCCGTCGAGCCCCTTTGATGAAAAAATAACAAAAAAATGGGATTTTCCCAAAGCTTATGTTAAGTTTGATAATTCCAAAAGAATAGAAATAAGGAATACTAAGTGGAAACCTCTTGATCTTGGATGATATAACTCAATTTTGATCAAGATGCTAAAGAAGACAAGGCTAATAGAGGGGGTGTCATTAGATCTTCTAGAGGTGAAATGACTGTGGCCTATATGGTAACCTCAATGACTCCACCAATAACCAAACATAATGTGTGGCTCTACATTAGGGCATAATTTTTTCTCTATCTATGGGTATCAAGGCCCTTTCTATAGAAGGGGATTCTAAAGTCATAATTGATGTTGCTAAAGGTTTATTTAAAATCAACTAGTCCACTGCGGGCATCATGGAGGCTATTCAAAATCTTTTTCTTGGTCTAAATTTTTTTTTCATTAATCATACCTTTAGGGAAGAAAATAGATTCACAGATGTTATGGCAGTTGTGGGTTTGCATACAGAAGACATTAGATGTTGGAGAATATGGAATGTCTTCCTAACCAAGTGAAAACTCTCTTGATGTGAGAGATAAATTTGGAAATATATGGAAATGGGAAATAAAATTCTTGGCTACTAGTGCTTCAGGTTTAGTATGGCCTTATCACTTAACAGGGAAAATTTGGGCATTTCTTGGTTAACCCAGGGGCAGGAGTTGAAGTTGGAAATTAAAATTTTGATATTTATGACTGAGCACAAAGATATTGCCAGGTTGTATAGAAACATGGCCAGATACTGAAGTGACATTTTGATGTGGTAGATGGGGGCTAGTGGGTGCCATGTGATCGAGATGAAGTACACTTGAAGGAAGAGATGGTGTGATCATTGCAAGATTACATAGAGTGTTTTAAGATTTTTTATAAGATATAAATTTGGGAAAGATTTGGCAATCAACAATTCATTTATTATCTCTATGGGGATGGGTTGTGTGCATGAGTGAATAATCATGAAATAGAAAGGGTAAATTAGGGGTACAAATATTAATAATTACACCCATTTCACTAACTGATTTACAGTGAGTTTTTTTTTCCTTCTAACAGTGGTAGTTTCAAACTTTCTAGGAGGCAAAATTCTATTTTTGCTAACAGTGAGATCATAGGTGGGGACAAAGTCAGGATTGAACCTAGAAAACATGACATATTCAATGATGATACAGTGTGGCATATTTGCAAGGAGAGAGGGGTTGCACCATTTAATGAAATTGTAAATAGATATGATGAGAAACAATCACTAGTAAAATTGGCACCCTTTTTCGACCAGACATCGGTCTAAGTTTCTACCAATATTGGTCGAATGATCCACACATTGCTTCATCACTATTTTTCTAGTCAAACTTTGGACACATGATAGATAAGGTCAAATGTTCTACGCCAATATTGGTTGAAAGTGGCAATTGAAATTGGACATGAAAGGGTGCGAAACAATGAAATTTCTAAGCAAATTAGGCCTTTTTCGCAATTTCGCAGCAAACATTTCATGAGGTTGCGAAACAATAAAAATTTTCTATATCGCTAAGGCAGAAATCAAAGGGTGCGAAACAACGAAATTTTTCTATATCACTCAGGAAGAAATAAAAGGGTGCGAAACAACAAAATTTTTCCATTTGGCAGAGACAAAATATGAAGGTAGTGAAACAATGAAATTCTTCCATTTTGTGGGTGAAGTAAATCAAGGTTGCGAGATAGCGAATTTTTGCTATTTCGCAGGACATGTTAAAGGAGGTTGCGATATAGCAAATTTTTTCTATTTTGCAAGAACACATTTCAAGGCTGGAAAAATGGCAAAAAGTGAAAATATTTAATGCATGTTCAAAATCTTTAATGATGATATGACATATATTGAAGGTAGCTTGCTCGAGATGTCACGATGAGAAATGTCAGAAATAATATGCATTTAATGAGGCAAGTTATAAAAGATTGTGAAGGATTTTCAAATACATTTGAACTCTCGAGACGAAGAAGCTGGACAAGTAAGAGCGACGAGGAGAATTGTGAACCCGCCATTAACACACCAGTAAGTTTAAAATCTTTTCTCAAAACTCTGTAGCTTACTGCATTGCTATTTTTATAAAGATAAATATGTCTAAGAGGAAGGAAACTAGCATTAAGAAAGAGGCCTCAGAGAAGGCTAAGATTGTGAAAGAAAGAGCATCGCAGTCCACCCTCCTTACTGTATTGCTAGGGTCAGCAAACTTAGGGGCTAAAAATGTGTTCATGGATGAGTGGAGTGTATGCAGAGACCCCACACTCCCAATACATGGCAGGTCATTATTATGGTTCTTCTATTCAAACAGAAATGAGAAGGATCCAAGGTCAAACCCATGGAGACTAGACTTGGCCAAGGTGATAGTTCCCAATGTCTTTGTAGACATTGTATTGTTGAATTTCCTAGCTGAGAATTACAAGCCTGAGATCAGAATGATCCGGAAAATGGATGGATTCCCGCTCTTGAGCATTACGAGGGGATATATAGAGGAATTCTTTGGCTTGAGCAAGCAAGCCCAAACCAAAATTGACAGGGACTAGTTTTCTATTGATTTTGAGCAACATGTGAAGTCAATTGGTTTTAGGGAAATCTCCTACTTTACCAAAAGAGGAGAAAATAATAGGATAATGCTAGTGGACAGCAAGGGGCCACACCCAACTAGCAACTTCATGAGTTTCTTCCAAAATGCATATTTTTCTTGGGCACAACTCTATGACGAGGATGCCAGACCTAAAATCCCATTGGATTTTATGTTTATGTCTATGAGAATTCAGAACCCCAACTGCTACATGGAGTTTGATTTTGCAGCTGAAATTGAGAGGACCTTGCATCAGCAGCTAGTAAACTGGAAGACTACAAAGTCTTTCAAAAGTTATTCTTTATTTCTGCATTTGATTCTCTTCCAAAATGTTGTTGAGTTCAGATAATCTTTGAAATTAACCACACAAGATGATTAGGGAAATAGGTTGCCTATACAGCTAGGGTGTAGGTCTTGGGACAAGCATAACAGAGATTGCAGTTTTAACATTTTTCAGGATGTTTTGTACTGTGGGTTTTCAGAATGATGAGATACCAAATGGAAAGGGTGCCAAAAAACATCAAATGCATGCTCAGACCTAAGGAGTTCATGCCTGACAGAGGATATCCCTACAATTTTGGTGATTTCATATGTTTCGCTAAGTATACTGTGATTAGAATTGATGGGTGCAGACAGCAACCCCATCTTTTACCTACTCATGTTTCTGAAAGAGTAGGATTCTTTGAATATATGTGGCAAATGTTATGGTTGGAGAAGGAAATCATATCTCCAAGGAAAAAGGGTACTTACATGCCACATAGTGTGAAATTTGCAGGACTTACCATTGGATCTAACATGCTATCAGAAGTTCAACAGTATATTAATACTCATTTCAAAATAGATAGTTCTAAGAGCAGAGATTATGACCCCGAAGGACACATCCACTCCATTGTGGCCAAATTCAAACATCAATTAAAGATTAATGAGGATGTGATAAAAAATTGTGATGATGTAGAAACTATCATGAAAAATTTGAAGAAATGGGGAATCATTTTGAAAATGGAAACAGAGAGGATTGATGCAGGGCAGTCTAGATTTTATGATGATGAAGAACTAGAAGTTTTGAGAATTGAAAAGTGTATTCTGAATTTTGAGGAATTATATAGAGGTAGCCAGCAGTACAAAGAACATCAAAAATCTCTTGAGGAAGTTCCTAAGGAGGCTTCAAAAGAGGTGCAGCAGGAAGCTACTAAGGAGGTGGAAAAGGCATAGCCTCCTCCTAGAAAAAGAAGAAATTTTATATTGGATGATTCACCTCCTGATTCACCACCAAATGCACAGGAGGAAGTTTTTGTTTCTCCCCTTGTGGGATATAATGACTTTGATGAGGAAGATAGCCCAATTGAAGTGGAAACTATTCTTAGAACTTTAAGAGGAGACAATAAGGCATGCCCTTCTTCTCCACCTCCCATTTATCAAGAAGATGTGCATGGCTACCAAGCACAAATGATAGAGAAAGACACTATTATAGACATGAGTGATGAGAGAGAAGCTATTTCTCTTAGGTTTCTGGCTACAAGGAAATGAGTTTACTAAAACTCAAGAATTTAAAGATTTCTAGATACAATACAAAATGAGGGATTTTGAAGAAAGGAAAAAGGCTAGGCTGGAAGGCATTGATGAGTCTCAATATGAGGCCATCATTCAACAAATGATTGAAGATCTGTATTTAGATGAGATCACATGCATAGTAGAAGAGGTCAGGGACATTGTGAAAAATAGTCAAATGTTGATTGTGTCAGGTCTGTCACTGAGAGAATTGTTCTTGTTGGATTAGGTCAGGAAGCAGGATGACCCTACATTTGTTGTAGAATTTGATTCTTTGGAAAAGATTGAAGGATCTAGATTTGATCCTAAAACTAATACTTTGGCAACTTGGGTCATTTTCAAAGGGGACATCAAGCCCAAGCTTATTAATATGACCAAAGGGTCAGATGGAATGGCTATTGTCCAGACAATGGACAATACAAACCCTTTGGCCTCTGCTTCTGAATTGGTTCACAAAGCCATGTTCAATAGGGCTCAAGTCAAGCATCTGCATGATAGGTTGGAGGAATCCTTACAGAGGGAGATGGAGCAGAACAAAGTCATAAATGAGATGTTCTTGAAGATGGCCCTGATGGAGAGTGACATTCTCCAATTCAAGACACCGAGGGGAGCTACATCCCTAATAATTCCCAAGGTCACTCCACAAGTGGTTATTCAGCAAGAGAGCAGATAGGTAGAGGAGCCCAAAGAT
The DNA here is from genome assembly GCA_018584345.1 of Thuja plicata. Classification (NCBI taxonomy): domain Eukaryota; kingdom Viridiplantae; phylum Streptophyta; class Pinopsida; order Cupressales; family Cupressaceae; genus Thuja; species Thuja plicata. The sequence continues at coordinate 1,772,288 of MU227357.1, forward strand.
CTGCATGAGAAGTGTGCTTTTAGAAATTTAGAAGACATTCTTTCATTCAGAATAAAGAACATTATAAATAAGTGCAATGAGGTATATACATGTTGCAATATTCTAGTTCATATGGTTGAAGCTTTTAAAAAGAATCATCTAGTATTGAAAGAGCTTCAGAGGAAGTGGAGACTATCTCTTTTTGAATTGAAAAGAGTGCATGATATTACCAGAAGGGATCCTGATGCCCTAGTTTTGATCAAAGAAACAGTACTAATGTTGGAAAATGTTTCCAATGACATAAGTTATGTCGAATAGGAGCAGGGAAAGATAGAACAGAAGTTATCTAACTTTGTATCTGGCAAGCACTGGACTACCCCTCAGGTTACTGATGAGAATGGAAAAGTAAAAGATCTACAGGATTGGAAGAATGAATTTGAAACTCTGCCCAAGAGAATCCTGGCATGATTGGAGAAGTAAAAGGAATTTAAGATTGATGATTTCAATACTATTCTGGACAAAATCATAGTTTTGGAGGCCAAGTTTAACAGATTTCAATCAGAGGTCAAATTGATAACATGAAAGAAATGGAGAGATTTTTTGGTGCACATTGACAACATTACTAAATTCCAATGGCCTTCTCTTGCAATGGTTTCCAAGTGGATAGATGAATACCTTAAAGCTCCAGATTCAATGATTAAAGACACAGACAAGGAAGATGATACTGTTATATTAGAATAAGTTTGTTTTTACTTAATTGTAATTTATTAGCAATCGGTTGCAATTTAGTTTTAGTTTATAAGGGGAATATCGGTTGGAAGCTTCTATGCATCCCAAATTTTCACATTTAATGGGATACCACAACCGATGTAGGGTAGATTAACATATATACTTTTGAGATTTTTATATCGTAATGGATAGTATACAGGGTAGATGATTGCAGCCGATCTGCATCTCAATTGTACCAAATCTTTTCAATCAATACAAAAGAAACCTGTTTCTCTCTCCAAGCTTGAAGAAGTGAGTCCATTAGTTTTTTTTGAAGGTCATCCTTTGCATTCTTTAGTTCATAAAAAATCCTAATCTATTTGATGTCAGAAGGTTAATTTTTAATATTAAGTTTTGAACAACAAGGGTTATATCTGATTCTGTCATCTGTATAATTCCTTGTCTAATTGGTTTCCTTATAAGGGATTAAATTCAAATAGACTGAACCAATGTCAAATATTAATATATCCTTGATGTCATAGAAGGAATAGTTTGAACACACTTGGTAAAAATGAGAATATATGTGACAAATTCCATATATGAAACAATGACCAATAATACAAATGCAAAGGTTTTACATTATCATGATAATGCTTGCAAAGAAGAGAAGCATTTCAATAAAAGGATTGAGTGTTCTTGAAGAGTTCATATGTTGTTACAAGTGATTATTCTTGAAGGGTTTCATACCTTGTTTTTAGACTTTCTAAGGAAATCAATGTATAACATCAAATTTATGCATCAAATTGATTGAATGGGTAATTTTGGGGATGGAAGACATTTTTGTATAGCATAGGAGCTCTA
>MU227357.1:1784609-1807023 GCA_018584345.1 Thuja plicata
TATATATATAATTGTTAGTAACATGTGTTGTATTACTTTATAAGTTTAGTCTTCTATCTTCTAGTATTAATATATATTGATGAACTAGTGCCACTTTTAGTATTGTTGAATTAGTATCAACATGTACTTGTCATATTACTCTATCAATTTAATCTTCTATCTTTTAATATTATTGATGAACTAATGTTGATATTTATACACATCTTCTTGGTGTCAAACTAAATTTTTAAAATTCTTTTGTTAGTAACACTTGTCATATTACTTCATAGGTGAGACAAAGCTTTTGCGGAGCATGTCAAAATTCTTGTTTGCAAGCTGGAGCAGGAGAAGTCCAATCAGGAAATTGATGCTGATAAGGTTGCATGGATGACACTTCGGGGCCAAGGAAGAGGACAAGATCCAGCACAAAGAAAAAAGGTGCCAAGAATGATAAAGATCTTGAGGAGCTGAAATTGACAGCAGTTAACATGGATCTCATGGTGATTGAAGCGACTGAGGTGCTTAAGAATTTCTAGCCTTCTGCTCTGTTGCTCCTTGGATTTTTCTTTGTTCTGTCCGTTTGCTAGCGGTTTGCTAGTGTTAGGATTGCTGGCTTTTTGTATAGGCTGCCAACTTCTCTTTTATAGTCATTTTACTATGTATCCTTGCTATTTCTATGTGGGTTGTATTGAACATCTGTAGATCTCTTTTGTAAAGGTTTTGAGTCCTCTAAAACCTGCTCTTCTCCTAATCAAAACACTTGTCATATTACTATATATGTTTAGTCTTCTATCTTCTAGTATTGATAGATATTGATGAACTAGTGTTGACATTTATATAGTAGCCAATCTCGCATCTTTTTTTATTTAAATATTTATTGCTCTTCCTAATACCATCTATACAACATGCAATATGAAAAATATTCTTCATTACAACGTCCATTTGACTCTTCCTACCTTCAACTCTTAGGACATTTTCTAACTCCTCTTACCTTCAAATCTCATATGCATTTTTTGACCACTTCTACCTTCAACTCTCAAGTGCATTTTCTGGTTCATTCCACCTTCAACTATCTCTTACTCCCTCTTCCTTCTGTCTCCTTCCATCTTCAACTCTCTCTCTCTCTCTCTCTCTCTCTCTCTCTCTCTCTCTCTCTCTCTCTCTCTCTACCTTCAACTCTCATATTGTGCATTTTTTGACTCCTACTTTCAACTCTCAGGGGGCTCCACTTTGATGGGCACCTATTGAACCATATATTAGGTGACTTCACTTTGTCTCGCCTATCGAACCATATATTAGGTGACTCCACTTTTCGTCATTGATTTCTTGTACCTTCAACTCTCAGATACATTTTCAATTGACGGACACTTACCTAACCATATATTAATTGACTCCATTTTGTCTCAATTTTTCTAGTATACACGACACCTATTAGAAGCATAAAAACATTTGTTAATTGATCATGAAGGCTTATTTATCGAAATTAGTCAAAGAGGTAAGGTAAGAAACATAATAACCTAACTCTAGTAGACCACCACTTTGAATCAATGTTGGATAAAATGAAAATAAAATTTAAATTTAAAAACACATACACAACTAAATAATTCAAAGCAAACTATTTACTACTCTTATGCAAAAATGGATAATTAATGTAAAAAGAGAATGGTCCTCTAGTTTCTTGAGGTCCAATCTTTTGGGAGTCCTTTGACCTCTATCCTAATCCCTCTTATAACTTAGATTTTGAATGTACTACAAAAAGTATTGAGAATGTACCTTGCTATAAAACTACCCTAGTATTTCTATTCCAATTTTCATCAAGTCATTTGCCTATCTAAAAACATATATTTATGAAGGACATGCATAAACAAGATGACATAATAAAACATTGACTATGTGAGTTTTGATCTCTAGCTTCTAAATTCAATGTCTTCCCTCTCAGCAACTATGTCATATACTTATCTTATTAACTTCAGATTTCAGAATTTATTTGATAAAGACAATATAACACAGACTTTTACCCACTCAAACCATGGACCCCTTGACATTTAAAAGGCTTTATTTCTCTAATTCTTTTAATGTTTATATATTCTTTTAAGCACATAAATAATACCATCTTTTTTTCATCTACTTTTTTTTTTTCTAAATCAAGGCTTCACAAAACCTTCTGTTAAATATATTTTATCCTCAACTAAATATTATCCTCTCTGTTAAATTCAACCAAAAATTTAATTTCATCCAACTTGACAAAGCAATTAATTTATGTCCAACATATCAATCATAATACCTCTAAAAATATTACTTTTAATTTAACATATCTTTCACAATTTTATCAAACTCTGCTAAATAAAATATATAAACTTCAATAATTTTATCAAACACTTCTAATTTAGCACATAACTTTTAATTCTTCATATTTGTCATAATTTTTATCCAACACTTTTTAAAACAAAATCATCAAACTCTATTTATAATATGGTCTCTTTTCCATAATTTCAAAAAACAGATTCTAATATATGAATGAATTCCAAAATCAAATACACAGAAAATTTATTTATAATATTATAAAAATATTTATAAATTCTATAATGTTAAAACCCTCAGTTTTTACAACTTTCTCATATTAAAACCCAAATATTAACTACCCAATACAATCATAATTAACTACAAACTAATACTTCAATTTCTAATCCTAAACCTATGATAGAAATCTATACAATTTCACTCATCCAATGTCTTTAATCTGAAGCCCTTTACAGCAGAGCCAATAAACCTGAAAATATTTAGATTTCATATCTGATTATTAACACTTTACTATGCCTTATTGGTAGCAGAAAGACAGTAGAGTTCAGGATGAAGAGGGTAAGTAGTTCTGGTGATTAAATGCCTGAACTCATGAATATCCACAAACCCATCTCCATTATAATCCACACTTTCAATCATGCTCTCACAGCACCTCACATCCTTTCCTTCCACAAACCCTAATCTGGAGAGAACATCAGCCAACTCCATTGCACTGATAAACCCATCTCCATTCTGATCAAACATGCCAAATGCCTCACTTGTTGCATCCTCCTCAGCCTTCACAGGATCAACTTCCTCCTGCTCTGAGAAAACAAACCTATAAAATTCAGCAAACTCCATGGCAGTCAAGAATTCATCCCCACATAGAGACAATGATTTCTCATCTGAATCCAACTTTCCCTTTGGATACACTGATCTAACAGCTAATTTCACCTCCTCCCTTGGCATTTCCAGACTTAGCCTCCCCAAAAAACTCAATATCTCATCTACACTCACTCTTCCATCCCCATCTTCATCCAAAACCCTAAAAATACTTGCAACACACTCTGCCTCCTCATCTGCATATTCCTTACAGAAATTCTTTGGATCAAAAGCAGTTGGCTCAAAACAGGGGACAGTGCTCTTATTGCTCTCTTGTCTCAAACTTTCTTCATACCTTCCATTCTTCTGTGCCCTAGAATGCTGACCTCTTTCATCCATTGCAAACTGTGGGTGACTTTCATTGCCATCACTATTATGGTTATCAACACACTCTGCCTCCTCCACTGTATCTTCCTTACAGAGTTTCTTGGGATCAAAAGCAGTTGGCCCAAAACAGGGGATAGTGCTCTTGTTGCCCTCTTGTCTCAAACTTTGTTCATACCTTCCATTCTTCTGTGCCCTGGAATGCTGACCTCTGTCACCTATTGCAAACTGTGGGTGACTTTCTTTGCCATCATCATTATGCCTATTATTAACACAATCTGTCTCCTCATCTGCATCTTCCTCACATAATTTCTTTGGGTCAAAATCACTTGGCCCAAAACAGGGGACTCTGTTCTTGTTGCTCTCTTGTCTCAAACATTCTTCATATCTTCCATTCTTCCTTCCACTGGAATGCTGACCTTTGTCATCCATTGCAACCTGTGGGTCACTTTCATTGCCATCATCATTATGATTATCAACACAATCTGCCTCCTTCTCTTCATCTTCCTTACAGAATTTGTTGGGATCAAAAGCAATTGTCCCAAAACAGGGGACAGTGCTCTTTTTACCCTCTTGTCTCAAACTTTGTTCATACCTTCCATTCCTTTTTGCTCTGGAATGCTGATCTCTGTCATCCATTGCAAACTGTGGGTGACTTTCATGGCCATCATCATTATGGTTTTTCTCAACACCACCAAGGAGAGAAGGATGAATGCCCACATATTTGTTAGGACTGAAGAGACAGCCATAATACCACTCACAGTCAATGACAGAGACATCAAGATGGAGCTTATTCTGAGGATCCAAGAATGAAGCCATCTTTGATAAAAATGCAGAACTTTTTTTTTTATTTTCTGTAAACTCTTCGATTTCTATATTGGTTTCCCTGTAACTTGATGACTTTTAATAAGGACTTAGTCGTTAAATGATTTTTCTTATGGGCTGCAGAATTTTCTTTGTGGTTCAAACCAAGGAATTTACGAGGAAAGAGCATGATGCTTATCATTCACAACTTTGTTCCGTATAAAACAGTACGAATTCTGTTTGCTATGGGCTTCGTCTTTAAAACGAAGTGCACCTGATCAACAATTTTTCCCCCTTTTTGTTTTCTAGTTAAATTATAACACTTGATCGGTCTAGCAAAGTCAAGAAGATATCGTGGAAAATGGTTTTTGACCAATAAGAGCCAAATAGGTGATGTATTAGAACCTAGAAACAAAGAACATGACTTTTCAACACAAGTGGTTCATCCACTTCATGTTATCATAGATGCATGGAAGTTGTCTATGAAAGCACCTCCCAAATAACCTAATTGATTAAAAATGTGACAAAAATTATGGATTATATTTATTATTTGTGGTTTTCAACATGGTAATGAAATAAATTAGGTTAAACAAATTTAATTAACTGGATAATTGTAATAAATATATTAAATTAAATTTTACGGTTAGGGTATTTAGTTTTAAAATTGATAATGGAGAATGTGCTATTGTTGTTTTGAATCTATTTATTACGTTTATAAAATTTTCTATATTGCAAAAAATCATGAGTTGGTTTCAAATTATACAGATTTTTTTAGAAAGTTGCAACTTCGATATGATATATAGAATTGATATGTCGAATGAGAATTCATTATTAGAATGAGTGTATAATAATTGAATGCCTTGTTTTTAATAGACGCTACTTAGTAGCGTGTCAACTTGATTAGTGGACAAGTTCTTCTACGTCAATCCCCGTGTTAAATCAAATTAATGGTGATGAATGATATTGAACATGACATATATATGCAAACACTTAGATGCCCTAAATATAATGATGTAGATTTGATGTTTTATTGCCCTGTAGAAGTTGAAGTTTTCTTTAATGATGTTTCTTTTTCTTATCTCTATTCTCTAGATGATCAATTGATTTCAGTTTGAATATCTTTGCTGAAGTTAGTTCATAATAAGTAGAAAAGTTAGAATTTAAATTTTGGGGACATTGTCGTGTTCTTATGGATTGAACAAAGTTGATACCACGTAACTTGTAAATGAACCAAAGGGATAAGTTGATGATCTTGAGGTAAGAAAAATGTGCAAAAATAAGTACAAAAAAGGATGAATAAAATGCAAACAAATTCTTAATGCACGTAGGGGTGAAATGAAAGTGGAAATAGACCAACGCCTAACCAAGCACAAGAGCATATAACTTTTCCAAACATTAGTGCATTAACACATTCATGTTAAGGTGAGAACAAAACTAAATGAGAAATGACATAGTTATACTAATTTCACCATTACATTCTTCCCCCACTTTGATTTGCATGTGAATCTAATATGAGCATGCATTTCAAGATATGTACATTCTTAGCCAACATGAGGATTAAATATTCAAACACCCATAAAAGGTATAAATCTCCATAAAATAGTAGATTCTTGTTGTACTATCCTCAAAATGTGTGTTTCATCCAACCCTACAAAATAAAATTAAAAAGCAATGTGTTGCCCTTATTAATAGTCATGATAAGAACAAACTACAAGGTTTTCTAACTACTAATTATAAATGAAAATAAAATAGAAGGGATAGAAAATTACATTTGTGTAATAAAGATACAAAACCACCCAATGAAGTTAAAAAGATGGGTCTACATGATGTGACCATGCAATGAAACTCTATGTGATGTGATAATATGATCAAAATTTAATGCATTGTGGTAAATGCAATAAATCAATGTGTGATGCAACTATATGATCGAATGAATCTCCATGCACCGAGCACATGTAAATCAAGATGTATCTAGATTTAGCCATGACTATGTTTCTAAAATGAAATTACATCTAAAATCTTTGTTACAAAAATATATTAATCATAAAATGTGTCTCTTTCAATTATTTGCATCCAATAGATGCATACAATTGTAAAAGAAAAAAAGACGCATTTAATAATAATAACAAATATAAATAAATTGAATAAGTAGTAAGCACATTTAGATGGATCATTTATGATCTTAAATTGGAGAGCATTAAGTAATAATGTTGCCCCCAAGTAGGGAAATCATAAAGTAAGGATGACCCTAAAGGTTAAATAAAGACTATCAAACCAAAGCAAAAATATAACTCATGCATAAGCACAAATAAATAGGATATGAGTGTTAAGGAGGACATAAGGACTATTGCCTCCACTACAAGATAATAATAAATGGAAATGGTGCTAAATCCAATATAAATATCATAATTTATTATCAATGAAATGTGGGGAAAGTTCAATAGTGTGTCAACTTTTCTTAAAAGAAATTCACAATGCTAGTCCAATCTCTTAGCTTGAATCACCTAGAAGTGACATGTATATGTTTTGAATCTTTAAATTATGTAAACTAATGATACATACAAAATTGTAGTTTTTGTTTATTTTATTTGCTTTAAAAATATTGAGATATAATTTTAAATAAATTTGACATTATAATTTAATTACTAAAAATTTAAAAATTAGGTTAAGGAAACTCCAATTTGTATAGTAGATTCTATTTTTCTTTTATTCTATTTAGTTAAGTTGTATTTTAAAACTGTATAATTCCCTTTATTAATCAATGATTCTAGCTACGTAGATCGACTTTGAAACTTAGGGATGAGATCATCATAGGCTAAGAAACCATCAACTTGCTGCAGTTTTGAGAACAATGAGAAGTTGGATGTGGTATTGATGTTGTCATTGATGTCAAAATGTTTATGTTGTCATTAGTTACTAGATGTTGCAGATGTTCATATTTTTCCCTACAGTGGTGTTGAGAGATATGCTCTGCATTTCTTCTATATTGCAAATCTATTCATGTAGTTTAGATATGTTGTTAAGGAGTGTTTAGAGATATTAAATTTGGGATTTTGTACTTTGGATCATAGTTCAAAGGAATTGGTGTTCACTAGTATGTAACAATGTTTGAGAGAGTTTCCTGTGATAAATACATGCTCCACATTTATCTACTTATTGGTTTCTAGTGCTAAGGATTTTTAATTGCACTTATAATGTTTGTATATTTACTCCATTTAATTGGCATGAGTTTTGTGTTTCAGAGGCATGTTTTCAAAGTATGATTATTTTTACTCTAGGTTTGGCCGACCTCGGGTATTTACACTTTCACATAAAACCTCTGGTGAATGTATTTATTGAAGAGTAACATGTATATTGGATATTTTAGTCCTAGTTAAGATGTGATGTGCTCTTCTTTTCACTCCTTTGCACCATGGAAATGCTTAATTGTTGACGTAATTTGAATTATGTTTAGTTAAGATGCTTAGCCAACCTTGGAAGTTTTTGCAAGTATGATGATGGTATAAATAAATGATGAATTGTTGAGGGAGTGTATATGTGCATGTGTGTTAATGTGAAGAAGATTTGTGAAAGAGAATCTATCTCCTTGTATGCGAGGATATGATTAAATGTGAAGTGTTGTGATGTGTAGTGCAGACTTTCATGTGTTAGCTACCGCAAGCAATGAGTAGAAGGCATCTATAGATATTTCACCCAAGTTACAAAGGTGTATTGATGGTGGATATTTTATCTTTTATTCTTCTTCATTTGGGTAGTATGCCTCCAACAGTGAGCCTTCTTCAAAGCAGTGAGCCTTTTGCAGTGAACATTCTTTGTAAAAATCCACCTTAACAAGTGTCACCCTAACATATGTTTATATAATTGAGAATTAATTTTCTCTATTATTTTTTTTATCTTAACAAGGTTTTCCATCTAATATGGTGTTTCATTGTGTATAGTGGTTCTTTTTTTTTCACATGCTCCTTTCATGTTTACATTATTATGTGATTAAGTATTAAGATAAGTTTATTGTCAATTTTATTGAAGCGAAGATTTATAATTTTTATTGCCAACTAATTCAACCCCCCCCCTCCCCTCTGAGTTGTCTTGTGCATTTAACACAACTAACATAGGGTGCATTAAATTATCATCCAAATTTATAAACTTAAGATGTGGTCAATATTATGTGCACAATATAAGATTCCTATATTTTTTAAAATCTAAAAGTTAAATAATTTACAAATTTGTTGGGAAGAAGATGCAATTCTACCAAGCTGTAAAATCACATTTATAAGCAAAAAAGAATCATGGAATGATTATAAATTGATGTAAAAAATAAATAACATATAATTTTTAATCTATCCTCATTATAATGTAATAGTTGCTACAAGAGTCAACAAGTATGAAACTATGCGAACTAATAGAAAAATTAAATTATAACAATGCTTATAAAAATGAACTATTGAGTGACATCTTACCTCATGTGGACCCTAACTTGGGTAGCTGTACTCACTAAAATAATAGTTGAATGAAGAACTATTATTCCAATTATTTCCTCATATACTCATTCATAAAAAAAAACATAGAAATTGTATATTACTCAAAACATATGCAAATTATAAAAATACAGTCCTTAGAAACAACTTTCATAATGAAAATCACATCATTTCATCACATTTATAATTATCATGCACATGCATTATATCTAACATTCATGAGTAAATATTTTTAGTACTTATCAAATACTCCTAAACTTAGGAAAATATTGAGGTTTCAATGTAAAAGTTCTACAGTTCATAAGAAACAAGGGACCAACAAAATAATAAAAGAGATATGAAAATAGGCCTATAATTCCCCCTAGATTAAGTTTTGTCTTACCCTCAAGAATAAGCTCTTCATATCTGGTTTTATATTAGAGCCAACTCTCTGAAGTCTCCAGAGGTAGTGATTCATGTGCATTGAGTTTCTGTGCTCCAATAAAATACTCCTCTCATCTCCATTGTGTTCCACCTAGCATCTTATACTTATCCATTATATGGTATATCCCTTACCGGTGTGGAACATGCCACAATAGTATTGGTGACTGGAATAAAAGTGGTATCCATTATGCATATTATGTATATTGTGGCTCTTCACATGGATACATGATGGAGTCATGGTCGAAGTTCCCCAATGGAGACAGTCCAACCATGCAACAAGAGTTAACACAATGGAAAATATCAACACAAGATCATTAATAACTCAGCAATGAACAACCAACATGCCTCCCAGGCCTTCATATTATCAGATAATCCAGATTTACATCATACATGCCCAAAAACATGCCAGCTTACATTCCAATCATACATGTCTGTTTACAAACAGAATCCCAGATACCAAGCTACTACTAAGCTCCTACCAAAACTTACTAACCTAAGGAACAAAGACTACAAATATATACAAGATCACAAGTCGGCCAGAAAAGATCACATTCTCCAAGAATGAAGAAAATATGTTACAATGTATAGGTCAGGACCTAAATCCATATGAACTCTTCCATATATAAATCAAATGCCATGTGATCGCACACAAAGGTCGGCCACAAATGTAGGAACATCCACCAAGCTTCATTAATCATGAAATAGATTCAAAGATCAAAAAACCCAATCTGACCGTTAGAACATGAAGAACAAATAGGATTAGACCCAAACTTAAGAAATATTCATTAGGAAAGAGTGTATCAGGATGTGAAGCCAAACATAGATTCATCATGATGTTCATAACATGTCATTTGGATCGCAAGAGATAAGGAGCCAATTGGAAGGATTTCCAATTAAAACAATAAAACTGACAAATAGGAACAAACTACAAACAAATAGAAAGGGAAATATTTTTAGGTGATGCAAGATCGCCAACGACCCAAGGATGCTCCTACATCAGACACCCCAGGTGAAAATAAAATGTTCCATAAGAAAAACATATGAACATTTGACAAGATGAGGGTCATAAATGTCATTCTCATTTTTTATCCAAACATCCTCTTTATCTGCAACTCTCTGTCTTTGTACCTCTTCCCCATCCTCTATCAAATCCACCCACTTACTATGATTTTTACTTACTCTTTCACACCTCATATCAACATCAGAACTCTCACCATTTCCTCCTTTCCTCTGCATAATTGATCAACCTCTGTTATAAATCTTGATCTGGCTAGAAAATGAGGTCTCGTGTTCCTCCATTCCACCTTTCTTACAGTCTAATACCAATTTCTTCTTAGATCTTCCCTCAAGATCCTTCTTTTGATCCTTACTAGCCTTTGTATCCTACTTCTCTGAACAGCAAATCTTCACCATGCTCAGATTTCTTGCACTTCTTCCTTCTTTCTCCTTCAAAGGAACCAAAGTAAACTTGTTTCCATCCTTCTATCTTGTGACCATGTTTTGTCTGTAATCATCAAGAGCTCACATATCAAATTGCGAGGTCTACCCAATACAACATGACAAGAACTCATGGATACCACATCACATAATACCTCATCTCTGTAAGGTCCAATGCTAAAGTTGACCAAACACTTCTCTTTCACCTCCACCATGCGATTGTATAAAAACCAATTTATCCCCTAAGGACAAGGATGTTTAAGCCTCTTCAATCCAAGCTTCTGCACCCTCTCTTCTTAGACCAAATTATCAATACTACCACTATCAATAACAAGCTTACAACATTTACCTCCCGATTTGTAAATAGTCCTAAAAAAATTTCTCCTTTGTAAAGGTTCTGCTGCCTTCTCACTCAACATGGTTCTCCTAAGCATAAGAGACTCTCCTATCTCAAGTGCTTACATGCCTTCCAAAAATTCATCAGTAGTCTGATGCTCATCTGCCACAAGATTCTATTTTCCCATGTTCTTGCTAGATCCTTCATAACATCGAAAATATCTATGTGTTATGCCACCACATTTGAAGCAAGTACCTTTTAATTTATTGCTATCATTCCCTCTCCTAAGTGTCTTCTGATGAGGTTCTACCTCAAGGGTTTTCTTTTCATTACCATTGTTACTTACTTTCTTTCCTTTCCTCTTGGATTGATTTGTCTTCTCTTCAACTTATATTTTTCCTTCAAAGCATATTGATAAGCATCCTCAACTGTAGAAACCCTCAACATACTCAGTTCATCCTAAATATTAAACCTCAAACCATTGACATACCTAGCCACCTTCTCCTTGGATACTTCCTTGTGTCCAGATCTTATTTCCATCTTGTTAAACTCTTCAATGTATTCCTTCACACTCGTATCTTTCTACTTTAAGTTATGCAACTTATTGAACAATTATAGTTCATAATCCTCGGGGATGAATTTATCTTTTAATCTAGCAATAATTACCTTCCATCTAGTGATTTTTGTTTCACCATGCTCTTATCTATCTTTCTACAATTCTTTCCACCATAAGGCAGCATGAACCTTCAACATAGTTTGTGCTAACCTAACCCTCTGTAGATCTCTAATGTCTTCAACTTCAAAGTAATCTTCTAATCCTCCAATCCAATCTATCAAATCTTTAGGATGCAAAGAACCAGATGAACTAGGAATATCCATTTTATGACTCTTACCTAATTATGTCATAGCTCTTCTTAATATGTCCTCTTTTGTAGGGATCTTGGTGTCTAAAGTCTCAAGTTCTTTAATTGCTTCCTCATATTCCTCTTTAGTCTCAAGATTTCTTCACAATCCATTCAACACATTTTTGATCTCAGACTCATCTCATTTTGGAAGTCCTCCATCATCTGTTCCAATCTCATAGGGCTCATTCTTTTAGGTGGCATCTTTCCAATCCTTAGGTGCAACTATCTCAGCTTCAACAATCTGATTACAAGGTGCTAATTTTCTCTCACTCAGAAATCTATCAGACACACTTGCAATTTCCTCCAACGGTCTAAACAAAGTTCTCAGCCAAAAAAAAACTCCTCAATGACCCCCTTGCACAAGTCCTCTCAAACTGCAAGTCAGATCTTCAATCCGCCACCTCAGAAAATATAACACTAGGGCTTCGCAAGATCAGGAACTTGATCTACAAGAACAAGTATCTCTCTCATACCATCTGATGCAGTCAGAGATGAAGTTCCCCAATGGATACATTCCAACCATGCAGCGAGATTCAACACAATAGAAACTATCAACACAAGATCATTAAGAACTCAACAATGAAAAACTAACATGCCTCGCAGGCCTTCATATTATCAGATAATATATATTTACATCATATATGACCAACAACATGCAAGCTTAAATTCCAAGCATACATGGCTATTTACAAAAAAAAACCTAGATACCAAGCTACTACTAAGCTCCTACAAAACTTCCTAACCTAAGGAGCCAAGACTACAAATATATACAATATCACAAGCCACAAGTCGGCCTGAAAAGATCACATTATCAAAGAATGAAGAAAATGTGTTACAAAATATAGGTCAGGATCTAAATCCATATAAACTCCTCTAGATATGAATTAAATGCCTTGTGATCGCACATGGAGGTCCACCATGAATGTAGGAACACCCACCAAGCTTCGTCGATTGTGAAATAGCTTCAAAGATCAAAAAACCCAATCTGACCATTAGAATAGGAAGAACAAATATCACAAGACCCAATCTTAAGAAATCTTCATTAGGAAAGAATGTATCGAGATGCAAAGCCAAACATACATTCATCTTAATCAGGGAAAACTTTAGTGGCGAATATTCACCATTTGGCGAATCTCTCATGTCAGGGACCCAAAATTTGGCGAATATAATGCGTATATCATGTGGGCTGTGTCACCTAAAATTTATAAATTTGGGTCAAATTCCCGGGCCCATCGCCTATCGGTTTATGTAATTTTATCCTTTTCTTTCACAATATCGCCAATCGAATCTAATTTTTGGACATAGTAGATTGAAAAAAATTGCCTACAATTTCCAAAGTTTATCATAATTAACAAGCATATTTGCCAATATGTGGTCAACATTAAAGGTTAGGGTATGGGTTACGTATATATAATTGACATGTATCTCTATTTCGGAGACTTTCTATGGAACTTTACGTCTTTTAAAACTTTGGCCTAAAATAGATTTGATATGTGTGACGTGTCTCTATTCTGGAGACTTTTGGTGGAATCTTTGTGTCCTTTAAGACTTTGGCCCGAAATAGAACTCACACCATTGATTTTGGATCATCCAATGGACCCCGCAAGGGCACTGCCCCTTGACCCCGTCTTGGGGGCGCTGCACCCAAACCCCCATTGAATAATTTGCGGAGTAATTGCGCCGATAAAATGGGAAAATTTATCCTTCAAGTCTGTTAAACTGATTTCTTGAATAATGAAAGATTCACCAAAATTTTACAAAATTTTCGTACGATTAAAAAACAATCGCCAGTATAATTAATATTTTATCCTTCCAAATTTAAAAAAAATCACCAATAATATTAATTTTTTCCTCCTAAAATAGTTTAGGATTCGCCAAGGTTTTACATATTTTCCTAAGGGGGGGTTTCTTAAAGCTATCCCTGATCTTAATGTTTAGAACATGCCATTTGGATTGCAAGAGATAAGGAGCCAACTGAAAGGACTACTGATCAAAACCTTAAAACTGACAAATAGAAAAAAAAAACTGCAAACAAACTGAAAGGGGAATATTTTTGGGTGATACAAGATTTCCAATGACCCAAGGATGCTCCTACATCAATACATGGTAGTTGCATCATTTGGCTCTTCATATGGTTGCATGACAGTTGTTTTCTCCCCCCAAATCAATTAACATGGGAATGCATGATGCGTAGAGTGCCCCCATTAGGGCATATGGGATATAAGGGTGGAGACCACAAAGAGGTCTAGCAGTAATGTCCCTAAAATCCCTTGCTAAGGGTAGTGTCCATGAAGAAAAAATTTATTATTATTTAATAAAGGAGTAAGTTGGTACTTTAATATTTATAACCTTTATAAATTACCAAAAAGGCTTGACAAATAAGTGGTTGTGAAATATAAGTCATGAGATTGCAATTTATTTCTTCACTAGATAATAGAAGAAAATGGATGGCTAATATAGTCCACATTGAATTAACCACATTAAATTTGTGTGTTATTATGAAATGTTATTTTTTATTTTTCTTTCCTAGTCTACCTAAACCTTGGATGTTTTTATAGGGAGCCACGTACAAATTCTTTTCCTCCTTTCTTTTGGGAACTGAGGAAAAATGACTCTTATGGATATGGCAGTAGATTTTTTATTTTAGCAGAAGGGGTAGAGGGAGAAATTTTAATACTCATATTCCCCATACTATCCAAAGATGTAAGTGAAGTCTCCTTAATAAAGGGAATTTTCATTTTTCTCTTTTCAGTAATGAGGGGCAATTCTTTTTTATTGATCTTGATAAAAAGGCTAAGAGTATAGATTTTATTAATCAAGCTAGGAGTGTCTGCACTAGATTTAAGAGCTAACAAAGGATTTGGTGGAGTCGTACCTAAATTTTTGTTGCTCTCTAATCTAAAACCTTACAAGTAAGTTAAATCATCCTTACAAGCCTTAAACCCTAAACCATTAGCTTTTGTTTTCAGCTTGCATTATAATTTGAAAAATTGACCTACTATAGGTTGTTACACCTCCTTTAAGTTATGACCTTATATCATTTAACCTATTTAAAACTGGCTCAATCAGCCTAGTAACCAATTTTTCTTGTACATTAATTTATTTCCTATGTCCTAGCATTGAAGTTTATAGTCCAATTCAAATCTCATTGTTGTATCGTGGGCTCCAAATCTGTCAGAGTCGCGTTGAAGTGCTAGGTTCCAATCTATACCAAGTAGGACCTAAGTCATCAATTAGATAAGGAAAAAGTGTTCTTTTATGATTAGAGTGTGGGAGTGCGATGTTAGGAAGATTCTAGTGAATACTCTTTGTGCTAATGTGTTGAGACAAAATCTAGCAAGTAGGTCCCATACAAGTAAGCAAAGGATCAAGCATAGCACAAGAGTGCATGGGAAGCGGTGTTGGCTTTGACTAGGCTTTCACTATTGAGCTATTGTGATATATGGAGTTGAGATGGAAAATTGGATCCCAAGGAGGAAAAATTTATTGGTCTCAATTACATTCAAGCATGTCACTCTTTATTTTAGATCTAATAATTTAATTACAACCATTTCTTGCGATTCAAATCCATCAATTGTTAACATTAGAAGTTGAAAATGGCTACTTTCTTTGGTCATATATTTGTGCAATAATGGTGATTTATTAAAATTAGATCAATGTTTTGCCTATTTTTTGTAACAAAAAAAAATTGACCATTTTTCCAAGTAAAATCCATTGCAATTAAGATCTTCATGTGAATAAATCTCTCTATGACCATAATTTAAGAACTAGGATTTATAGTTGTAGAATGTCTATAAGTGCAAAAAAAAAATTTAGTCCTTTCATTTTCAATTGTTTTGTATTTTTTTAGAAATCGTAATTAACATAAAAAGTTGAGATTTGCCTCTAATACCAACGATTTCAAAGAAATCCTAGTGGGTAATTGATGCAGGAGATCTTAGGATCTTGGCCACCTTGCATCAACAAAAAGATTTCCTTTAGTTTGTTTTTTGTTCTGTTCCAGTTGGGCGGCTTTTGGTATTTTTGTTGTAATTTATTTACTCAATTCTTGGGGAATGTAATCTTTTCAAGGTCGACTAGATGTCTTGATGACTTTATAAGCTTGTGGAATTGTTCCTAAGGAACATGGTGATCTCATAAGATTATTTTTCTTAGCTTGGGTAGGATTTGGAGGGTTTTGATTTTAATCCCACATGTGTGCTTGGCATATAAGATTGCATGTTGCAGATCTATTGTAAATAATTCCTGATGATTATAAAAGGCTAAATATCTTGTGTTTACCTATTTTTCTTGTTTTCTTCCATTGTGTTGTGTTGTGTTGGCTGCAAGGATTGGACTGATATCCTTGAGGTTTCTACATCCTTAACTGCATCAAGTGGTATCAGAGAACAGATTTGAAAGGATGAACATGATTGAGGTTGAATAAGGTGGATATTCTTGTGTTAGTAGATCCGAGTTCCTGAGTTGTGAATCCCTTGACCTGTTGATCGTGAGGTGGTAGAGTGCAGATCTAATTCCAATCACAGAGGACTTGTGCAAGATGGCTAAGAAGGTTTTTTTGCTACTATTGCTAGTGTTAGAATAACTGAGAGGAGGGGGGTGAATCAGTGGCCTAAAAAATTAATCCAATATCAACCCAAAAAATTAGTACCACAATTATAAGCCTCTAGTTATCTTTAGTCCTACAAGATGTATGCCTTGAAATAATCTTATCATATAACTACTGCTTGGAGTTCACTGTTAAACCTTATTCTTAAGCTTTATCGAATGCGGTCTAGCCTTTACTAAAATACAGTAAATAACTTAGTGTTTACCAATCATCCTATTTTAGTAATGTGTAAAGAAAAACATTAAATAAATGAATCATAAACACATTTGACACATGGATTTTTAACGTGGAAACCTTGTTAAGGGAAAAAACACTTGGGACCGGTAACCCAAAATTTTCACTCTTCTGAAGTGAGCTCGGTGAAGAGCCAACCCTGTTAAAGGTTACAAACAGACTGTTAAGTGTGACCTTGTTAGAGTATTTGTCACTAATAGTTTATCACTTGATATTTGGAATTCACTATGCTAGCTTCATGATAAACCTTTTGATACTCCTTGGGATGTATCTCAATATATAAAGGATTGTTAAATCCTGCTCGGTTAAGAGAATTTATGATCCAATGGTTAAACAGAAATAGTATATGTCTGCTCATAGATACAACTAAGACTTGCAGATGTTCACATCTATTATAAGCTCATAATACCTTTCTGATCAATGTTTATTTTCTGTCCATTTCTCCACTTCTTTCTTCTCGGTGATGATGTGCTTCTCTGTTGCTCGGTGTCTACAGAAATCTTTAGCTTTGTTCTTCATCTTGTTTGATCAGGACTGTATGAAGTCTTCTTCACCAGTATTCTCTTTAGCATCTTCTTCTCTATTCACCCACCAATTCATAATAAATAATCTTGTCTCTCTTAAAGACATAATTTCACCGTTTCTAGGTTCCTAACTTTCTTGTTCTTGGCGTGATCCGAAATTCTTGCCTTTCTTTCTTTAAATCTTACTCTAGTTTTATCCCGTAGATTTCTCCTTGACAACTGGAATAAAACAAATTTAAAAATCTAGCTTATCTCGGGCGTTCAACTTGTCGATGAAAACAATGTGATCAACCAGTTAACTCCACATTTAGCTTCTGGCAGCTAAGTCTTTTGTCATTTTCTGGACTTCACTTCTTTTTGGTGTTTATCTCCTTGTTACCTCAATCTTTGACTTCAGTTGTCCTCGGGCATCTCTGTCTGCCAGGGTTTTTAGTCTGTTGGGTAACACTGTGGTTCTGATCTCGATAATTCTTGATTGGTTATCTTGCTTAGGTATCACTGTGACTCTTCTCTCAGGGTTCTCTATCCATCGGGGTGCACTGTCCGTCGTTGTTTGTTGTCACTTAGTGTCTACTGAACTTTTATGCATTACTGATATCATAACCTTTATTTCTCTGGTTCTTTAAATTCTTTGACACTATGTATGTAACCAATCATATTATATCAAGTTGACATCAATGAAAATACATTACATTAACTAATTTAATGTCTTGCATTAACTTTCTACAGCTCAGTGATCATCAACTTAACATATTCAAACATTCAATCAGTTATAATTCATCAATCTCTCCGTTTGGCATTGATGGAAACACATTAGATTACTACTAATACAATATGAAATATATCACTTTTAGTTCATCAATCTACCAAACTTATTGTTCTGTAATCAATACAAATATCTAGCTCTCGGTAAGCTCTTCTAGCTTAGATTTGATTCTTGCAGAGTACTTTCTTCATTCTTTACTCCCTTCACTAGATAGATGTAGCAGCTTCTGATTATGTCTCTCCCTTTGATGTATAATATCTTCTTTGATGTTGTCTCTCCCTTTGACTGTTCCTCTCCTTGATCATCTCTTTTTTCTTTGACAGTAATAGATATACTATCTCCCTTAAGTCATCTATCCCTTAGGATAACTTATCTTCCTTTGGATGATTATGATGGATAGTTCATATGGATAATTAAGTAATCTCTCCCTTTGACAGAAATGCCAAACTCTCTTCCCTTTTTTTAATATACTCCTTGAGTTTCCCTTTCCATCAACAATACAATGACTCTGGTGTTCAGTGCAGATAAGTACCTTTCAGTGTACTGATATATCTTTGCTTGCATCAACATGAATGATCCTCTGATTATGTGTGGGCTGATGCATCTTAGTGACCAATAGACAAGAAGTTGGACCCCTAGTCTCTTTCTCAGGAACTCAGATGTATCTTTAGGTAATGGCTTTGTGAATATGTTAGCTAATTGTTACTTGAATTGAACATATTCTAGTATCGCCTCTTTCTCTTACACTTGTTCCCTTAAATAATGATACTTGATTGCAATATGCTTAGTCTTAGCATGTATGGCAGGATTCTTAGAAATGTTTATTGCACTAGTATTATCACAATAGATAATCACTGGTTCAATAATTTTCATATTCATACCTTCCAGTAATTGTTTGGTCCATGCAATGTTAGAGAAATTTGCAGGAGCAACCACATATTCTTCTTCTGCAATAGATTGTGAAATGCATCCTTGCTTCTTACTTATCCATGTGACAAGTCTTTCACCCATGAAGAATGCTCCTCCAGTTGTTCTCTTTTTGTCATCTAAGTTTCCAGCCCAATCAACATCTATATAGACTTGAAGCTCAAATTTTCCTTCTCTTTTATACCATAAGCCATAGTCCTTGGTATTCTTTAGATATCTCAAAATACTTTTGACAGCAGTCATGTGTGATTCCTTGGGATTAGCAGAGAATCTAACAACTATTCCAACTGCATGTGCTATATCTGGTCTAGTATGAACAATATACATGAGTTTGCCAATCATAGATCTATATAGGGTCTAATTTACCTCAGTTGACTTATCTTCCTTTGTCAGTTTGCATCTTGTTTCCATAGGTGTTCCAACTAGCTTGGAATCTTCCATCTTGAATATCTTCAACACTTCCTTGATGTATTTGGATTGTGTGATATATATGCTTGCATCCTGTTGAAGAATCTGTAGAGCAGGAAAGAATTTGATCTCCCCAAACATTGACATCTCAAACTCTTTTCTCATTTCATTAGAAAAATATTTGCATAACATATCATTACCATCAAATATGATATCATCAACAAATATTTCAGCAATCAAAATTTTATCATCGGTATCTTCTTTTAAATACAGATTTTTGTTTTCACTTGTTCTTACAAATCCAATACTTATGAGATAGGAGTGAAGTCTTTCATACTAGTCTCTTAGTGCTTGTTTCAATCCATACAAGGCTTTGTGTAGTCTACAAACCATGTTTCTCTTGTTAGGATCAACAAACCCTTCTGGTTGTTCAATGTATACCTCTTCTTCTAGTATTCCATTTAGGAATGAAGATTTGACATCCATTTGGTATACCTTGAATCCTTTGAATGTAGCATAAGCAAGTAGAATTTTGACTCCTTATAGTCTATAAATGGGTGCAAAGGTGTCTCCATAGTCAATACCTTCTTCTTGTGCATACCCCTTGCATACTAATCTTGCTTTATTTCTTGTGACTTCTTCATTCTCATTCAGCTTGTTTATGAATATCCATTTGGTACCAATGACATTCTTGTCATCTGGTCTAGGTACTAATGTCCATGTTTTGTTCTTCTCAATTTGTTCTATCTCTTCATTCATAGCACTGACCCATTCTTCATTTTCAAGTGCAATGTTAACAGATTTAGGCTCAGAATCATAAATTAAACATCTAGTGTTTAGTGACTTGCTTCTTGTTCTCATTCCAACCTTCTTGTCTCCTATGATCTGATTCTGTGGATGATGTCTTCTAACATACTTGGCAAGTACTAGTTCAGCTCTTTGTTTATCATCTTGACCTTCATTCTGATCTCCATCGCTCGGAACATCATTTTGAACAATTTCCTGATTTTCAGTGTGTACAGCCTGATGCTCAGGTGCATTGTTCTATTGCTCGGGAGTGATACACTATTGCTCAAGAGTGATACACTATTTCTCTAGCAGAGTGTCAAGTTCTTCATTTTAGACAAACCTATTGTATTATTATGGTTCTTTTCTACTTTCCTCATCATTTTTCTCAAAAAATTTATCTATTCTCACATTTTCAGTTTCAATTATCTTGTTATAGGACTTGTTAAGACATTTATAATCCTTTCTTTTGGTGGAGTACCCTAGAAAGATTCATTCTTCACTTTTGGAGTCAAGCTTTCCATTTCTATCATCTTTCAAAATATAACATTGACTTCCAAAAATTTTGAAGTAACTTACATTGGGTGTGTATCGATACTATAGCTCATAACGCGTCTTTTTGGTGTCTTTCTTCAATTGAACTATGTTCAATGTGTAGACAACGGTACTGACAACTTCCCTCCAGAATGTTTGAGTGATGCCTTTTTCTATCATTAGTGTTCTTGCACAATCAACAATGGATGTGTTCCTTCTTTCAGCAATCCCATTTTGTTGTGGTGTTCTTGGTGCAGAAACCTATCTTTTAATTCCATGTTGATTACAAAAGTTAGTGAATTCATCACAAATAAATTCTCCTCCTCTATATGATCTTAAGAATTTTAGTTCCTTACCACTTTGTTTTTCTACAATATCTTTATACCATTTAAACATCTTGAATGCTTCTGATTTCTCTTTTAAGAACATAACTGTCATCATTCTAGAATAATCATCTACAAATAGAATGATGTATCTATCAACATATTGGATCTTAGTTCTCATGGGTCCACATAGATCAGTATGGACTAATTCTAGAATAGTATTAGATGTATGGGTTTTTCTCTTGAAACTAGAATTTTTCATTTTACCTTTTTGACAATTCTTACACATGATATGGTCAGGATTTGACATGCTCGGTAAGCCTCTTACTTTCCTTTTATTGATTATCTTAATCATTTTGTTAAAATTCACATGACATAACCTTTTATGCCATAACCATATGTCTTCATTTCTATCCATTAAACAAGTGGTGTTAATTGTTGGCAAGTTGACTTCCTGAGGAAGCATAACTTGTTTTGTGTTGTCAATCATGGCAACAAAGTCATACTTAAGTTCTGTCATGAAAGGAAAATGACTAAGTGTGAAAACAGAGCAGACAGACACATACAGAGATCAGTACATCAGCGCACATGTTAGAGATCATGCCAGAGCATGCGTTCTTAGGTATATACTCTATGGTGTATATACATGCTAGATCCAAATGTGCAGAGTATGAAACATCAGTACGAAAAAGTTACAGACAGATTAGTAGACCTGCAGTCTAGGAAACAGAGCATGCAAGCCGACTACAGTTTTGATCAGCGTGAATGATTTTGTAATATAATGGGTAAGCACCTTTAGTTATAAGTTTTTATTAATGTAATTAATGTTCTAGTAAACATTCTTAGGCTGAATTGTTCAGAAGCGTTGTATATTTTGTTTTAGGGCCGACTAGCGTTATGTTTTGGGTCGCGCCTATTCGGATTTGAAGATATAAGTATGTAATGTAAAGATATGTTACAAGAGAGAATTATGATGTAAGAAGAAGTTACAGAGGGATAGTATAATGAAGTCAGAAGGTGATATAGCTCTTTAAAGGAGTAAGAGCATTTGCGCATACACGAAACTGATCAAACAATAATGTCATTACAACAGTTCATTTTGATATAGTGCATATCAACATTCAGAGGGTTGTAGCCTTCACCTTATTTAGAAACGAGCCTAGGTAGTGATCCATACACCCCTAATAGGGTTTTGTAAAAGACTCCTAATAGGTTCAGACCTTTAACCAGGTCATTGTACTTAATTTGTAAATACTGCTTCTAACAGGGAAAAGGAACTTTCACAGGTTCATTATACCTAGTACAATATTTATGGGTACTAATCCCCACTAGAGTTTTCCTCTTATCAAGGTTCTCCGTAATCATATCATGTGTTATGTGTTCTTGTGTTATGTTTCTTTGGATGCACATTTGATATATGTTTAATTGGCTGAAATATAATTAATAGATAAACACTG
>MU227357.1:1812921-1847741 GCA_018584345.1 Thuja plicata
TTTAACAGGTTCATTATACCTAGTACAATATTTGTGGGTACTAATCCCCACCGGAGTTTTCCTCTAATCAAGGTTCTCCATAATCATATCATGTGTTATGTGTTCTTGTGTTATGTTTCTTTGGATGTGCATTTGATATATGTTTAATTGGCTGAAATATAATTAATAGATAAACACTGATTCACCCCCCCTCTCAGTGTTTCTAACATTAATATCATCAAGATAGAATAGGTTACCTTTTGTCTGTTCACCAGTTCCAATCAACCTTCCTAATTCATTAAAGATATTTTCCTTTTTGTTCTCAAATGCAACTCGGTGACCTGTGTTATTCAACTGTGAAACACTCAATAGATTATAGTTAATTCCTTTTACCCAATATGCATTTTCATATGTGATTAGATTATTCAACATTATGGTTCATTTACCTTCAACCGGACAAGGTGAGTCATTACCCATTCTTACTGATCCACCATTATAATATACAAAAGTTTCAAAATTTTCCTTATCTCTAGTCATGTGGTGAGTGCAGCCACTATCTATAATCCAAACATAATTCTTACTAACCTTAGATATGAGTGCAGTCTCATCATACCTTTCCTCTTTGTCTGAATCATCCTTCATGGCAACAAATACCATCTCAATATCTTCATCAAATTCGGTGTCAATATCTCCAGTTTTGTTCTCTGCCAGGTAACAAGATTTCTTCCCTTTTTTCTTTTAGTCTTGGGTATCTATTCTGTCAGATTTTTGGTTGCTTCGGTAATCTCTGTTATCACTTCAGTCAAACTTATTTTCATATGATCTGTCATTACTTTTGTCTTCTTTTCTTTTGTTAGGACATCTAGCAGCAAAGTGTCCAATCTCTTTGCTATTAAAACATAAGAATGGTAATTTACCTTTGTATCTACCTTTGCGTCTCTATAATATTCTAGCCATTAGTGCTTCAATCTCATCAAGTTCTTGATCATCTCTATCACTTTCACTATCATTTCTCATAGTGTGTTTATGACTTGACTTACTTATTTTCAAAGAAGATTTAAATGCAGACTCAATAGATGGTAAGACACTGTTGTCAAAGTTATTCATCTCAAATGAAATTAGTCTACCAACCAAACTATGTGGAGTGACATTATTATTTGCTACTGCTCTCATTTCTTGTATAGCAGATACTCTAATAGCATAAACAAGCAGTAAGGTTCTAAGGATTTTACTTACCACTGTTTCCTCTTCAAGTACACCTCCAACTCCTCAGATAGCATTGACTACCTCTTTGATTCTACAGCTATACTGAGTGATGTTTTCTCCTTCTTTCACTCTTAGGTCATCAAATTTTCCTCTTAGGCTTTCCGCCTTAGCTCTTAGTACAGTAGCATCTCCTCCATGTACTAGCTTCAATTTTTTTCCACATTTTCTTTGTAGTGGTGCATGTTTTGACATCTTCAAATTCAACATCGAAGAGTGACGAAGCAAGTTCTATCATTATAGAATTGTGCTCATGCTTTTCTCCCAATTGATCAAATATGTGAGGTCCTATAGGTAACACATACTCAGTATCCAAGTATTGATTACCATCATTTCCAATACCTGATAGGTGGAGTCTTATCCTACTTTTCCATGATGCAAAGTTGTCCTTGTTCAACTTAGGCACATCCCATTTTCTCATCTTGTGATCTTTTGCTTGAGTTTTTAAACTCCCTATCTAAGCACACAAGCTCTGATACCAATTGTTAGAATAAATGAAAGGGGGGGTGAATCAGTGGCCTCAAAAATTAATCCAATATCAACCCAAAAACTTAGTACCACAATTATAAGCCTCTAGTTATCTTCAGTCCTACAAGATGTATGCCTTGAAATAATCTTAGCATATAACTAATGCTCAGAGTTCACTGTTAAACCTTATTCTTAAGCTTTACCGAACAACAGTCCAACCTTTACCAAAATACAATAAATAACTTAGTGTTTACTGATCATCCTATTTTAGTAATGTGTAAAGAAAAACATCAAAGCAATGAATCATAAACACATTTGACACATGGATTTTTAATGTGGAAACCTTGTTAAGGGAAAAACCACTTGGGATTGGTAACCCAAATTTTTCACTCTTTTGATGTGAGCTCGGTGAAGAACCAACCCTGTTAAAGGTTACAAACACACTGTTAAGTGCAACCTTGTTAGAGGATTTATCACTAAAAGTTTATCACTTGATATCTGACATTCACTATGTTATCTTCATGATAATCCTTTTGATACTCCTTGGGCTGTATCTCAATATATAAAGGATTGTTAAATCATGCTTGGTTAAGAGACTTTCTGTTCCAATGGTTAAATTGAAACACTATATGATATGTTCATAAATACAACTTAGACTTGCAGATGTTTAGATCTATTGTAATCTCATAATATCTATCTCATCAATGTTTCTTTTCTATCCTTTGCTATCATGCCCAAATTTGCATGATAAAACACAACAATATTTTTTTTTGAAAGGTTTACATACTCGGTGATGAAGTGGCTGTTTTCTCAACATGCAAGTGTTCTAAGGAGATAAATAGTTTACAACAAATGGGTTTAGCCTATGGAGATAGTGGTAAATTGGCTATGCTGGGGTTGAGGGGAATCATGTTAGGAGGCCAACGTCCCTCAACCCTCAGGTTTACTAGGGTCCAAAGAACTAATAAGATCTTTAAGTGATTTCTAGATCTAGGATCTATCAGTTAATTTAGTCTCGTCTTAACAATATGTTTACACTGACCTATACACTAGCCACATGTATTGGTCACGTAAAAATAACATTACCAACGAGGCGTATCATGTCTGGACCACGAATTCCTAATGATTTAATTACAACTAAAAATAAAATACAATCTAAGGAAGGTCCTAAATCCTTGAACTTTAATTTAATGAATTAGTTTTCAACTCAAATGATCAATATTCTTAGATTAATAAATTCTATCCCACCTAAAATTTTAATAGCATACTAAAGAAGGAAACACATTTATTTCTTTAAGATTAAACAGAATTAATATAAAAGTTATATTCTCTAACTAGATAGCATTTTAACATGTTTTCAATTAAATAACGCTAATACATTAAGTGCAAGAAAATATACTACAGAATTTTCATACTTAATATTTCACTCACTAATAAGTTAAAATGTTTTAAACGTAATTTAATTTTATATGGCAAATCGACCATAACATTAAATTAAAATAATCTATTAACACGTTAAAAGAAATTAATAACCTATAATTAAAATATCACTAATTAGGTGACATTTTAATATATTTAAAAGTTATATATATAAGTCTCAAATTTAAGGTTTTAAATCTACTCAATAGTATTTAATTATAACCCCTACGATAACCATATTAAATAAACTCTCCATTTAATACTTCCACTATTTAAGGAGTGGTCTAATATATTAATCTTCTATTTATTAGTGCCTAATGATAAAAAAAGATTACACTAAGGTTATCCTTCAAGAAATAATAAATAACAATAAAAGTTTCATCCACATACTCTACTCTTATTGGAAATCCCTAACCCTAATTTGAAATTAGGGCTAGGGCCCCAAAAAGGGTAGCTAAGAGATGAAAATCTTATTCTCTCCTCACTTCTTTTTTGTGCCCAAACCCTATCCTTTATTTTTATTCTTTTCACTCTCTTTGGTTGTTGATGTTGCAGGTCTGGTTCATGCGACTGCTATCATGGAGGAAGAATGAAAGTTGCATATATACACATGTATATATGTATATACACTCTATGTATATACATATATACATGCATATGTATGCAATCATGGCAACAGCGATGCTGAGATTCAAGGAGGTCTGCGCGATGGAAAGGCCGCAACTCACCTCCGACTGCGCGTGCAAGAAGGAAGGCGGGGGGTTTAATGGAGGGGGTAGGGTAGGGCTCGGCTTCCACCCACCCGTGGTGGCGCTGCCACCCACAACATAAGTCGTGGAGGCAGTGGCCACCATGGGTGGGTGGGGAGCCGCGGCTCTCCCACCCTCCCACATAAGTGGCACAATATACCCGCGGGGTGCGGGTTCGGCTACGCCCCAACCCCACCCTTTGTTTTATATATATATATATATATATATATATTTATTTATTTATTTATTTATTTATTTATTTATTTATTTATGTAATTGTGTTTAAAGTTTAAAATTTGTAAAAAAATATTCATTTTATAATTGCTGTTTATTTTTTCTTATAAATCTGTTAGATATAATATATCTATTTATATATATATATATATTATTGTATATTTTTATTTTTATTTATTACTGTATATATATATATATATTTATTTATATCTATATATTTATTCATATATTCTTATATATATGTGTGTGTGTGTGTGTGTGTGTGTGTGTGTGTGTGTGTATATATATATATATATATAATTGTAAGAAATTTCATTCTGGATTATCATTTAAAATCTGTTAGATAATAGCTACTCAAAGATGCATTTTTCTTTTGTTATTATTTGTTTCTATTCTTATATTTCCAGGTTCTAATAAGTTATTCCTTAAAAATTAGTTTCTGTTTATACATTCCTATATTTAGTTTTCAGATTTCCAATATGACAAGGCAACCTACAAGTTTTAGATTAATGTATTTTTCATATTAGGATTTAGATTAATGTATCTCTCATAATAGGATTAAGGTTAATGTATCTCTCAGATTAGGATTTAGATTAATGTATCTCCCATGTTATTTTATAAATATTTGTTTAGGCTGCCATTAGTATTAATGAAATAACATATAGAGTCAACAAAGATTGTCTTAATACACAAATTTTTGCAAACATTAGAGAGTTGAAAAATTTGATGTTATGTTGTTTACACTCTTTTATTTTAGTTCACTTCAATCTCTGTGTATTCTGTACAATTTGTTTTATGAAACTGTTCCCTAATAATTAATTAGGGATTCTATATCCCCTTTACAAAAATGATCTAAGGATAAGTATTTGAGGAAATATCATGGATGGACTATATCTCTTTAACAAAAATAGCAAGTACATGAAGACTATAAAGCATAAATTTTTCACAGATCTGATACAATTTAAGTGTGGAACTTTAATCATATAAAAAAATAAAACTGTTATCAATGTAACAAAAAAATATCTTCTATTAAACAATTAAACAATGTTGTCTGTTGAACAATAGATGTAATTCTGCTTATAAAGATTTGGTATAGATTGTTTTAAACACAGAATTATACTTTCAAAAATATCTACAACAAATCTCTACATACTAATAATCTTCAAGAACTTAAATTAAATCTTAAAACATAGTATAACCAAACCTACAACACTCTCATAAAATAGCCCTATGGCTAATACTTAAAGCTAAATTCACAATACTCCATCAAGATGATGATAACAAAATGATCCTTTTAATATTCTCCAGCTTTGGACCTATCCATCAACAAGGTGACAACCACAAATCTGCAAAATACAAAGATATAGAATATCCCATGGGAGCTCACCTCCCAGCCTAGGCCTCTTATGAGGCCACCCCCAAGCTAGGAGAAACAAGAAGGATAGGGTGACAAACAAGCATCCATTAACAACAACAACAACAACAAAAATAATTGAACCAGAAACAACATAAACTCCCATCCCAGTTATAAGCATAATTGGGTCAAAATGACCTCAATCTAGGGTTGAAGGTGGAAATACTCAAGAAGGAGATTACCAAGCATTGTGTATCACTATGCACAAATGAAAACATGCCTTCCCAAGGCTCAAAAATATTCCCAAGGCTCCATACCCACAACCAATATCCTTATCACCCCCATAAGCAATATACAAAAATAATAATAGCAATGGTAACATGGAGCCCATAACATCCATGACATCCCTCTTCTTCCCAAGAAGAGACTCTCAACTATCAAGGTTTCCCAACTATGCCCTTCACCCACAATTGACCATCTCCTCCCTCCCAAGGGTAAGATAGGTCAAATCACTCCCATGCATAAAAACAACAAGCATCAAACAAAGAACAAGGAAAAATTCTTTCACCCAAACATAATAACACTACCATATTTACACAAAACATGAAGTATTTGCATTAAGTAAAATTTCAACAAGACATTTAAAAAAAACATAAATGCAATAACCACATAAGGACATAGGGGTACCAACCTTACTCCTAGCTATGGATGAAGTTGAAGAGTTTATTTGAGATCCTAGCTCTCCTTCCTTCCAAACTTAGCCAATTTTCCCTTCAAGCAATTCCACAAGTCTCCAAAAATGGAGAGTGGGCAATCAACCCCCACTCTCCTCTCTCTTTCCCCTAAAATGATCTCTTTCCCAACTCCACCTCTTTCCCCTCAAGCAGATAGAGGCATGTTTCCTCCCTTCTTACATATGTCAAATTTCATTCAAGGAGAGGACTCCACTAACTTGGAGGAAGTGAGGGTCTTTCCCTTTTCCCCAATTTTCGCCACTATCAAAGAAGGGCATTTAAGAAGACCTAGAAAAGAGGTAATGGCACTTAAAACAATGAAAAAAATCCCATAAACCATAGTAATACATTGAAACTAGAAAAACTTAACTCAAACTACCTCAAAGGACTCAATTTAACCCTTCAAAAACCCCTTTTTAGTTTGCACTCGAAAATCAAGAATTGCACTCATGACTTGGGTTATCAAGGCTAACTTGCCTCACATGGAAACACTTCAAACTAACCTAAGGTAACTCAAATTAAAAAAAAATCTACATAGGCATGCCATGTCACAACACATGTGTCAATTGACACTACATAAGCACCAAACATTTACAATATGGCTTGACTTAAAGAAATAATTCACAATCATGAAATATCACATTTACAACAAATTTAAAATTTACAATTAGGTTATTGCCCTTTTAGGGCTAACCTTGGCTTCACATGGATATACACAATTATCCCAATCTTGTTTTGCCAATTTTGAAACCATGGTTATTCCTCTTGCACACTTGAACAGAGTATCAATAGCCCAAGAATGAACAACACATATTCATGATAATTATTTTATAATATATTCCTTTAACCAAAGTTTATACATTTCTATAAGAAATGGAAATGCTTATCTACCAATATGAACATTTACAGAATTAAACCAAATCTCTCATTTACATGTCAAAAGGTCATAATGCTATATCGAACAAAATGAAAACAGTTAAATCATGTCAATAAGATCTGAGAATCATATATGTAAATACATCTAAGCATCCTCAAAATAGAGTCATGGAGGAAATCTGTACAGTAGAAGCTCCAAAATGAAATGTATCAAAACAATCGTATCATGCAAATAAATGTGATATAATAGTGTTAGCTCTGACATGGATATTCGAGGTAGGACCTCACATTTGCTCCACTTCTTTCTGTTGGGTGATGTTTCACTTCTTTGTTGCTCGGTGTCCGTAGAAATATTTAGCTCTGTTCTTTAGCTTGTTTGATCAGGACTGTATGAAGTCTTCTTCACCAGTATTCTCTTTAGCGTCTTCTTCTTTATTCACTTTCCAATTCATAATGAATTAGCTTGTCTCTCTTATAGACATAATTTACTGTTTCTAAGTCCTTGACTTTCTTGTTCTTGGCATGATCTACAATTCTCACCTTTCTTGCTTTAAAGCTTACTTCAGTTTTATCCCACAGATTTCTCCTTGAAAACTGGAGTAAAACAACAATAAAACTCTATCTTATCTCTGGCTTTCAACTTGTCGATGAAAAAAATGTGATCAACTAGTTAGCTCCACATTTAGCTTCTATCAGCTAAGTCTTTTGTCATTTTTTTATTTTCACTTCTTTTTCGGTGTTTAACTCCTTGTTAGCTCAGTCTTTGACTTCAGTTGTCCTTGGGAATCTTTGTCCGTCGAGGTGGACTGTCCATCAGTGTTTGTTGTCACTTAGTGTATACTAAACTTTTATGCATTACTAATACCATAACCTTTATTTCTCTGGTTCTTTGAAGTCTTTGACACTATGTATGTAACCAATCAGATTATATCAAGTTGACATCAATGACAATACAATATATTAACTGATTTAATGTCTTGCATTAACTTTATACAGCTTGGTAATCATCAACTTAACATCTTCAAATATTCAATCAGTTATAGTTCGTCAGTTAGTTGTTGAGTGTTGAAGGCATACCAATTGGAGGTAGGTTGCTTGAGTGTCTGATAGATCACTGGTTGGAGAAACATCTTTTAATAGATCACTAGTTGAAGAGACAGTTGCACCTGAGGATTGGAAGATTCTGCCTAGAAGAATGAACCCTAGAAGGCTAGAGAAAATGATGGAAGACTTTAGGGTTGAGATGAGGAATGAGATCATAAATGTTTTGATAGGATTGAGAAGGAATCTTGAGACTGAAGAAGATTTTGAGAAGGCTTTTGAATATCTTGATACTGTAGATACTAAGATCCCTGCAGACAAGGAGAGGTTGTTGAGAGCTATGACATAAGTAAGTAAAAGTCATAAGATGGATGTTTCTACTTTCATCAATTCATTACATCTTGAGGATTGGAGAGTTAGAAGGTTACTTTGAGCTTGAAGATATCTGAGATCCATAGAGGGTTACATTAGCACAAACTAAGTTGATAGGTCATGCTTCCTAGGGATAAGTTTAAGAAACCCCTTCCTAGGAAAAAGTATAAAATCCTGGTGAATCGTACATTAATTTAGAGGAAAAAATTTCTTGATGATGGCTAATTGTTTTTACAAATTAGGAAAATAATATAAAGGTGAAGGAAAAATTTTCCCTGTCGAATGAAAATTCCATAAAATCTTGGCAAATTATACATTAATGTGGGGGAAAATATATATGAGGCAAATTTTTTTCTTTTGAAGTAAATAAATTATAATATATGAGGCGAATGGTTTTCTTTTGAAGGGAAAAAATATTTGTACTGGCGATTTTTATGTGCCATTTGAAAATATATTTATTTTATTGGCTAATCTATCGTTAATTATAGGAAAAATAAATATTTTATTTGGCAATTTTCAAAAGATGGGACTCGTCAATGCATCATGTGGGCCAACGCCAACTAATAACTTGTTTTGCAGATTAAACACATTGGTATCAATAAGCATGAAAAGTTACATCGACATGCAACCTAATAGTAACATCCATCATTTTATAATGTTAAATGTCTTATTTGAGACTGTTTGATTATCCTAGATCAATGGCTGAAGTTTAATTTTGGCCCAATTTCTTGAAGGAAACAAAGTTCTCCAAGAAGTCACAGGAATAATGACACTTATCAAATTAATCTACACCTTAACCATTATGGCATTATCTAATTAATGGAACATCACGTAATGACATCATTATTTACACGTATCAAGTCTTACATCTGTTTACGTGGATGGTGGATAATGTATCACAGTTGTCATTAATAAAAGAAATTTTTTATCACTGACACTAAATCTGGCTATTTCTAATTTCACAGAGTCGTGCATTTAATATGAAAGATTTACAGAATTCTGAAGGACAAATGAGCTAATTTCACATACTCATGCATTTAATATGAAAGATTTACATAATTTTGAAGACTAATTAATTAATTAGGTTAGAGAAATAATTGACAGCTATTTATAGATGATCTACGCTTCTTTCTTCTTTAATTCTCCTTTGGTTTGGGTCTGCCTTTTCTAGTGCTTGAAAGATTGCCTTTGGTTTAGGTCTTTAGGTTGTATAATTTCAGATATTCTAGTTGTTTTTTGAAGATGGACACTCCTATCTATTTGATAAGCACATCTGCGGAGGAACAAAAGGCCTTTTTGGGTCCGGTCTTAGACCAAACCCTTGAATTAGTTTACAAGGAGTTTGGAACCTTAACAAATGAGGCTATGAGGATGGTGTTGGGCCGTGAAATTTTGGAAAATGTTGATAGGTACTGAGTTAACACGGACATTACATCCTATTTTTTGGCATCTCTTATGGACGTCAGGGGAGAGAAGGTGGATACGATCCTTTTGTTAATGAAGCTATTCAAACATGAATTCCTGGGTGACGTTGTTGAGGTTTCTGTTTATGCACAATTAGGGGTGGGGATCCCTTGGGCAAGTGATTTACACAAATTTTTCAATTCAGACCAATATGTGGCCATTCAACCTTTTCTTTTGAACTTGGATGTTTAGCAATTGACACGCCATAGGAAATGGGCGTAGATTGGTAGGGATTTTCTTCGCAAATGGTTTATGTTGGATGACTTGGTGGACTAAGGATGGTTGTATGAATTCACAGAGCTTGTCATCTCTAAAATTTCTACTTAGACGAAGGGGAAAATCCTTAGTGTTGTGTCCCTATGGCCTCCACCTAAAATTTTGAAATTTTCACTCTAGTAGGTTTTGTCTTTAAAGTTTTGTAGGGAATTCAAGTATCCAAGTCTGAATATTGTAAATTTATAGAAATATTAATGAAAGCTTCGCAACTTCATTTTTGTTTATTTTTATGGATTTAATTGTAAAATCTGTATGTGTGACATATGTGATTTTATAATTTATGAAATTGAAAAAGAACCAAAAAAATGTTAATGTATGTGTATTATTTATTTAACAGTAATAACTTAATATTACTTAACTTTTGCATGTATCATGTCACCTGTGTGACTGTGCAACTACCGAATTGTGAAAGTTTAAAGTAGTTATTCTTTAAACTTTAAAGTAAAACTAAAATCTAATATTAGAAAATTCCAAATGGAAATTCATAAAACATCTAATAATTACAATTTTTGGACTCCCAGTCACGTCAAGTTAATATCACCTCTTTGGTAGCGGAGTTGTCCATCGTCACTGGCAACTGCAAGTGGTATGTACATTTGGCAACTGCACATGGTATGTACATTGTACTATCAAATATGAGCATTGATACCATCGACATGTACCTTAAACCTGTTTGTTTAGAACCCTAAATTGTAAACATATTAATCAAGAGCGTTGATTGATCATAGATCAATGGCTAGAGTTTTATTTTGGGTACAGTTTCTTGAAAGAAACTAATTTTTGCAAGAATTCTATGGAATGGATACACGTCACAAGGTTGGAATGATAACTTGCAATAAATTAATGTCTTTTCAGAGTGACAGTGACATTCTTTAACTGCGATGATCCACTTGTTAGCCATCAGGCACATTTCTAGATTTCCAAAATTGTACTAATACAAACTGTAGTTATTAGTATAGTGACTATATTAGTAATTTCCCACACTCGTGCATTAATGGGAATGATTTACCTAAATATATGGAAGATATGGAACAATTCTATTTATAGAAGTTCTTCTTGCTTCTTCATCAATTTCAATTTGCTTTTGCCTTTTAGCCTCTACCCTTTGGTTTTAAATTTTTAGATTTGTGATTATGTAGATTCGTAGAATTTCAATTTTCTGTGTAGTTTGAAGATTTAGGTTTTTAGTTTATGCCCTAGGGTATCGAGGCTCTACAAGTAGAGATGGAAACACCAATTAGGTTGAGAAATACACCCAATGATGAGAAGAAGCCCTTTTTGGGCAGGATACCAGATGAAGTTCTCACTTCCATTTGCAAGGAAGTGGGCTCTTTCATTAACAATTTTGTGTTGATGGTGCTCAGCCACGAGTTCATTCACAATGAGAAGAGATACTGTGTCAGCATGAACATTACATCCTGCTTCCCGGCATCTCTTCTCAATCTTGGAGGAGAGAAGGTAGACATGCTTATGTTGCTTTTGCGTGGAAGGAATTGCAGCAAGATAGAGAAGAGCACAGTGAGACAAAAGTCACTAGAAGGAGGATGATGGTTGCTAAGTTAAAATATAAATTCATTCTCGAGGATTATGAATTAGAGTTGTTTAAGAAGTTGTAGAACTTGAGGCAGAAAGACATGAGAGTGGAGGAATATACAGAGGAATTCTATAAGATGACTATCAGATCTAGTCACAAGGAAGTATATAAGGAGAAGGTGGCTAGGTATGTTAATAGTCTGAGATTTAATATTCAAGATGAGTTGAGTATGTTTAGGATTTCTATTATTGATAATTCTTATCAGTATTCATTGAGGGAAGAAGATAAGTTGAAGAGAAGACAAGGTAACCTTAGAGGAAAATTAAAAAAATTTAGAACAATGGAAAAGAGAAGCAAACCATTGAAGTTGAATTTGATCAGAGAATCCCTTAAAGAGGGAATGGTAGCAATGATTTCAAACGTACTTGTTTCAAATGTGGTTGCATAGGGAAAGGGATTTTCAATGTTTTGAAGGATCTAGTAAGAACATGGGTAAACAAAATCTTATGGTGCATGAGGAACAGACTATTGGTGAAGTTGTGGAAAATGAATTTGAACCTGAGATAGGAGAGTATCTTATGCTTAGGAGAGTTATGTTGAGTAAAAAGGAATTTGAACCTTTACAAAGGAGTAATTTGGTTAGGATTGTTTACAAATTAGGAGGTAAGTATTGTAAAGTTGTTATGGATAGTGGTAGTACTAACTTGGTATTAGAAGAGATGGTGCAAAAGCTTGGATTGAAGAGGCTTAAACATCCTTGTCCTTATGGGATAGGTTGGTTTTAAGATGAGAATATGGTGGAGGTGAAAGAGAAATATTTGGTTAACTTCAACATTAGACCTTAAAAAGATGAAGTGTTATGTGATGTGGTGTCTATGAGTGTTTTTCATGTTCTATTGGGAAGACCTTGGCAATTTGATAGAGGAGATATTCATGATTGTAGAAGAAATTTGGTCACAATAGAGAAGGATGGACAAAAGTTTACTATAGTTTCTTTGAAGGAAGAAGAAGGGGGAAGTGCGAGGAATTTGAGTATGGTGAAGAGTTATTTTTTAGAGAAGCAGACTACAGAGGTTAGTATGGATCGAAAGAAGGATCTTGAAGATAAATCTGATAAAGGTAAGTTGGTATATGATTGTAAGAAGGGTAAGGTTGTGCAATAAAGGACCTTGGTTTCTAAATAGATGAGGGTTTGTAACAGAGGTAGATCGGCTATGAAAAAGGGAGGAGGTAGTAATCTGAACTCTAGTGTTGATAGAGGGTATGATAGAGTGAGTAAAGAGAGGAGTGAGTTGATGGATCTGATAGAGGAGTGTGCAAATGTATAGAGATGGAGAGTTTCAGATAAAGAGGATGTTTGGATAAAAAATAAGCATGAGATTGATGTTCCACGACTCATCAAATGTTTGTAAGTTTCTCATATGGAACACTTTATTTTACCTGGGG
Organism: Thuja plicata; assembly: GCA_018584345.1. Classification (NCBI taxonomy): domain Eukaryota; kingdom Viridiplantae; phylum Streptophyta; class Pinopsida; order Cupressales; family Cupressaceae; genus Thuja; species Thuja plicata. The sequence goes on from MU227357.1 coordinate 1,826,131, forward strand.
TGTCTGATGCAGGAGAATCTTAGTATCTTGGAAATCTTGTATCAACCAAAAATATTTCCTTTAGTTTTTTTGTTTTTTTTGTTCCAGTTGGGCAGTTTTGGGTATTTTGGGTGTAATGTATTTACTCAATTCTTGGGGAATGTAATCATTTCAAGGCCGACTAGATATTGTGATGACTTTATAAGCTTATGGACTTGTTCCTAAGGAACAAGATGATCTCATAAGATTATTTGTCTAATATTGGGTAGGGTTTGGAGGGTTTTGAGTGTAATCAAGGATGCGTGCTTGGCGTGTAAGATTGTGTGTTTCAAATCTATTGTAAATGATTTCGAATGATAATAAAAGGTTGAATTTATTATTTTTACCTATCTATCTTATTTTCTTCCATTGTGTTGTGTTGTCTACAAGGGTTGGACCAATCTTCTTGAGGTTTCTCCATCCTTGATTGCATCAGTAGTTAAACCCCTCAATACATATAATGACCAACACATTAGAAGTGAAAAGGAGATTAGAACAATATATGTTGGTCTAGTGCTTAAGGTCTGCAAATAAATTAGTAGACCTATCAAAAAGAGGAAATAAAGATATCAATAAGTTTAAGGAACAATATGTAGACACATCGGAGGGAATAAAAAATACAATTGTATGTACTCCCATCTAGTCTCCATCAAGCATTGGTATAGAAAAATGATGGCATGATTTCCTTTTAGAAATGGTTGATATATAGATATGGGGAAATTTGTGGCCCCTAATGTATTTCTTGATGTAGAATTTGTTTGCACAATTGCTAGAAAATATGATGTAAAATTAGAAAATGTTTTAGCATCTGATGGGATGTCTAGAATATCTTTCACAAAACCTTATTTTGCCAAGGTTTTCAACCTTAGTGGTCTAAAAATAAGGTGATAGATTTGGACACTTTCACAGAAAGATATGAAACTCACAAAAGTGTCTATAGAAGAGTAGAAATCTCAATTCATCAAGTGAAAGGGTTAGATAGAAAGAGAGTTGGAGTATTTGAGGATCCTTTCAATATTGATACTTTTAAATATTATTTCATCAAGACATATTAATCTTCATGTTAGATTATTAGTAAAGATGCAAAGGCCAAGATGAAGGTTACAATAATGTATGTGGCCGTTGACATTCAAGATGATATAGTGAATATAGAATTTGATTTTACCAAGTACCTCACAAATCAAATGCACAAGAAAATGGTGTCTCTTAAAGCCAATCCTGCAGAACCAAAGTTTAAGTTTAATTCTCTAATGTGTCATATATTTTTGTATGCAAGTAGACAAATTTTGGACAAGACCTTGAATGTCAAAGAGTTTGATGATTGAAAAAATATTCTCTATGTGCAATCTTGGACCTATCTATGGGAAGGGGATTGTAATAATTATGAATTTATAATATTTGAGGAGTTGTTTATAAAAAATTGAAGGCTTACTTTGGTGTACAAATGGAAAGGGTTCCCAAGGAGGTGAAAATTTTCATTAGGTCCCATTAAAGGAGTCTAGAGATAGGAGTAACACATAATTACAGAGATTCGTATTTGAGCAAATACTCCACCTATTTCAAATTTTAAGAATTTCCCATGAAAGAACATATTTTTGAGTAAATGTGCCAAAGAGAATTGCCTAATTGGAGTTCATTTGGAAATTGAATGAGTTGGAAAAAATATGAGGAGTCGGAAGAAGGTTCTTTGTTTCTAATAGATTTAAAAGTCTAATTTCCAAGTGGCCAACAAAGAGATTCTAGATCATATAAACTCTATTTTAACTAAGTATAGATTGTCATATGATGTTTTTGAAGTCTACTCAAGTTCATGAAATATGGTTGGAAGAAGACATAATAATAAATGTTCTAACTTATGAGGAGGTGAAGAACACAAAAGATAGATGGAACTTGATCATGAGAGAAAAGGAGAAAATTAATAAGGATCCATCATTCTAGGGATTATTTGTAGAAGAAGAAAACAAAATTGTCAAGATCAGGAATATTCTTGAGAATTCAAAGAAAATCATGACTACTAAACAAGAAAGGCTTGTATTACATAGAGATCCTACGGTACCTAAAAATCCCTATGTAAGGTCAATGAGTGAAGTTTCATAGGAAGCATCAGTATCCTAGGATGTAGAGGAGGTTGATAGCCACACATTAAGAGGAAAGAGATCTTTGGTGATAGAGTAAAATCTCCAATTGAAATAATTAACCTTGAGGAGATGCAAGTTGTGTTTTGAGTTTTCAATGAAGAAGACAAAATTGAAATGTTAGTACCTATAATTCCCTACAATTTCCTAAAGGTGGCTATTGATGATACGTGGACATAAGGGAACTAGATAATTAAATTCTTTTTAGATGATCAAAAAAATTGTGTAGACTCAGGAGTTTAGGTATTTTGTAATAAGGAGAAAATAGGAAGCCTATAAAAACAAGTTTGAGGCAAAAAAGAAAAGGTTGATCCCTCACAATGGGAGGAGGTGAAAAAGAGGTTAGTATTAGAATTTGACTTTGGGGCTTACAATATTACTCTAGATGAGGGTAGAAGAATAGTGGTCGAAAATGGCATGTTGTTATTTCAAAATAAATATTTGGCAAGTACCCTGGCTTTTAAGACTATTCAAAGGAAAAAAAAATACATCTATTCAATTGAGGATCAAGTTCAAGAGGTGTTTGGGTTAATTTTCAATCCAACCTTTGAAAAAATTGCAATCTAGACTCTTGCACCTAATAGAAATAAGCCTATGTGGTAGTAAATATTAATTAGATAAGAATAAATATTGTTGTAAGAAGAATATCATATACACTAGCCCCAAATGAAATAGTTCTAGAAGTTGATGATGTAATATTTAGTCCAACCATGGTGAAGAAATTGCAGCAAGGTCACAATGAGCTTCAATATAAATATATTAAATTATTGATAAAGTTGAGAGCCCTAGAAGAGAAATATATAGCATCTAAAAGTGGTCATGTACCTATCATACAAACTAGCCCTTTAGATGAAATATTTCAATCAGATAGAGAAGCTTGGCTTGAAGATGTGGTAAAATAAAATAGGTATTGAGGAAAATAACTCAGATGGATGATCAAGCTAGGGATCTCATACCTAAATTGGTATCACATATTGGAAGGAAGGTTTATATCTAGGATTGAGGAGGCTCAAGCACTAAGAGGATGCAAGGATTTGTTTTCTGTTAGTTGAAAGATGACTATGAAAAATTAGAAAGAAGAAATGTGGGATTGGAAGGAAAAATGAGGTATTTAAGCATGCAGACAGATCTAAACTATAAATCTAATTTTTCAATAAGATTTGAAAAATAAGAATAGTGACTAACCTGTTATACCAAACAAATTCTTTATGAAACTTCAGTCAACTATTTCTCTTTGTCATACTTTCGTGTATTTGTGTCTGTAATTGTGTCACCTATCACCTACACACAAAAAAGGGGAAATATTTTGGGGAAAAGGATTTTTCCTTGGTAAAACCCATTTTTAATAATTAATCTTGAAACGAATGGAAATGATTGAAAAATGGAAGTGTGATGTTAATAAAAGGGGCTTGATAAGATGCAATACCTTCACAAACCTTGATAATGTTCAATCACTTATGAATATATTTGAAAGATATCTTTGATGTTGTATATTTTCCTAGATATAAGATAGGAAGAAAATGAATGCCTTTACATATACTTTGGTCTAAACATTACTTAGTTTCTTCCATTATTAATTCTTACATGATTGATAATCATTGAGAATATCTTTCCTTGATTACTCCTTGAATTGAAAACTTGAATACTTGATTGCTTGGGATGATAAGGTCTTGAAAGATTTAGAGTAGATGCCAAAATGAGGGAGGTAGCTTTTCTTTTATACCTCACCTAGTTATTTTGGAGCCCAAAACTTGAAGGTTGATAAGGATTTAAGGATCCTGCTAAAATCCCAAGATATTTCTCCGATCCAAATTTTATCCCAAAATATCGAGTATGAGGCGAGTTAGACTTTCCCTGGACTGATAATCTCAAGCTAAGATTGGAATCAAGGGTCAATTTGTATAGGAGATTCCAAATATGTGCATGAAAATAGAGTTTGAGATCATAATAAATACAAAAGGCCACCAATTTCTAAAATAGGGCCTATGTATGCAAGTGGTGATAAATGAGATTAAATAATTAAAGGGGTACACATATAATTAAGGACCATCATATAAATTAAATTAATAGAGGACATATATTTAAGTATTTATTAATTAGATGCATATAAAAATAGCCAATGATGCACAAAAGCTTTAGATGCTAAAATGAGGCCTAGATAAGGTCCAAAATTGTATATTCTTACAATTTAGGACACTACATTTAGCCCTCTCTTTAGAAAGAGTATGAACCTACTTCATAAATGTGGTAAAGTAGACCAAAGAATAGGAAAGATAACTCATCAAGGTAAAAGAGACAACGAAAACACTAGGCCCCCAAGTGATTGTAGGTGCTTATTATTCTAGAACCAAGACAAAATAAACATCCATATGAAAAGTGAGAAAGGACATGACCAAACTCGCCTAGTAAGGTTAAACTTACTATTAACCACGTGGAGAGAGAGAGAGAGAGATTCAAAATATGGATTTGATAGTCTAGCAAGTTGTGTTATGCTAGTTAACCCATCCTAAGGATAACCAAGCAAAGCATTATATGCAAAAAATCCACCATGGATAGGATCACCCCAAGGAAAATTATTGTTCCTAAAGGAATCTAATAATAAAATGATGCAAGACTATTTCCCTAAGGAAAAAATTATCTCCAAAAGAATATGCCAATCAAACATTACAAAATAATTTCACCAATGAAAGCATTATCTCTAAAGGAATCTTCTAAGATGAGATTGTTAGTCTTTAAAGGCACTGAGAGGGGGGGTGAATCAGTGCAACCCAAAATCTGAAACACTTTTCTAATATCTTTTATACTAACCAACATTCAAAAGAGAATATTACATAGAAGCTAAGAAAAGAAACCATTCACACAAAGTAAACACAAGACACAAGATTTTTCCCATGGAAACCCTTGTTAGAGGGAGAAAATTACGTGTGAGATGATACCCAAAAATTTCACTAGTGCACCAAAGAAATATCCCCAGTTAGGAGAAATTACAAACACCTTGCTAAGTGTATACCCAGTTAAGAGTATCTTTAGCCCGGTTAGAAGCTAATACAAATCCTGTTAAGAACTAACATATAAAGGGATTTCAAACTCCTTCTAAGAGTCACCTGGTTAGATAATTTATACTTCAAAACTTGTTAAAGATCCTTCTTACCATATTAGGAGTGACCTTGTCAAAGGATTTCACATGCAAGCCTGTTAGGGCTTTCCTTGAGATAGACCCAAGAATAACTGATCTAGTTATGACCCTTCTTATCTGATAGATCCACTTCAATTCTAATAAAAATGCCAACTTAAACATAAACTCTTCTTTCTTCAACTTTACACAATCATAATCACCTATCGCATCATCACACCATTACCTAAAACTCAATTTTATCCTTATTTTATAAGAGCTTGTCCAAGTCGTCCTTTTGCCCTAAAATGTTTTACCCATCGACATAAAAATAAAATCCAATCACACAAAAATGCACTAGTCAACACAACATTAACTACATCATAAATAATCATTTAAAAGCATTAAATTTCCTGGTTATATGATCTAATCAAACGCACTCTCCTTGTGTCCTGTTCTTCTTGCCAGTGTCACTTGAATCCTCAATAAATTGCTCAATTATTCAATCTAACTAATGAGGTTGTAGATATAGCTAGACATGCCTCTTTAGAAGATAAGTGCATGATCACACACCTTAACTCAATATCTAACTCCAAATATGGTTGCATGTACCTTGCATACTATCTTCTTCCCAGTTGACTGAACACTTAGTCATTTCTCCAATTAGATCCTTCAACACCATTAGTAAAAAATTGATCTCATGCCTCCAATAGATCATGTTTCAAACAATGATAACACCACAATACAATCGCATGATCAAAACTTAGATAATCTTCATCAAATTCCAACAATATCCCCCTTTGGCATTGATGGAAATACTTAGAAAATCAAAAATTTGCTAAGTGTCTCTAACTACTGCATAAATGAAAAATACATTACATTGCAAAGCAGTAAACTAATTACCGATAGCTTAATAGCTCCCCATAGGAATTACAAACATGTGTACTATTACCCTTAACCATTACATTACATTTTTCATGGACTTAGCCAAATGACATTACCTATTCATTGATCTTGAATAGAAGAGAATCCTTATGGAAGGATTCGAATTCATCATGTCACAGTCAAACCTTAGGTGCACCATGTGGCCGCTAGAGTGGAAGAATGAAAGAATGAAAGGAGGAGAGAAGATTTTTGGGTTTTTTTTTCCCTAAAGTTGTTCATGCCTTATGCATTTTTTTGGTGGGATATATTGTGTAATGTATGGTGATATGTTTTTCTTACTATATGTTACGAATTAACATTTATGATAATAAAATAATATAATAGTTTGATTTTATTTTAAGTAATATTTATTAAATTATGATTTATAAAATATTGAATATTATCTAAGATAATTTTCATTATTTTATATGTTTATAATTCAATAAATATTACTTCTAGTAAAATATAAATAATATATTATTTTATCATATTATAAATATTAATCCTTAAAATATAGTAAGATAGGTACATACATATTCTGAGGAGAGATAAGGATATATATATGAGGAAGCTATTTTTTAGTATTTTGAGGACTATTTGCATGAGGGGATATGAGTTCTATTTATAGCCAAGGAGGCATTTTTGTTTCCTTCACCAGTGATGGGGCAGTTGAGGCCTATTTTTCAGCATTTTGAGGTCAGTTAGACTCGAGTTCACTTTCCAATTGATGAATGCATACTTGAGGAGGGTTTTGAGGGCGTTCACATGGAGATTCTTCAAGTTTTGTGCCTCTTTTTGCATGATTTTTAGAGGCTTGTAGATTTGAGCTCTATTTGGAGAGTTTGAAGGAGCATTTTACTTTCAGTTCAATTTTTAGTTGTTTTAGGCTAACATTCCTATAAGGTTAGGGCCTTAGGATTGTTACGGATTCATTCTCATTGCCTTTTTTGTACTTGGAAAATTAAGGGATTATTTCATTGAGCATATTAATGATTTTTAGTAGAGTTTTCATCATTACTGAATAAAGATTATAGGTTTCCTTCTTAATTTTGTTGCATTGAAGTGTTTATTGTGTGTATTTGGTGAGATATTATGTTCATTCCTCTATTTTTTCAAGCTCTTTTCAGTGTTAAATGCAAGATTAGGGTAACTTATATGCAAGTCTATGATTTTGTCTCCCTTTTGTGTGTTGGAAATTGAGAAAACTTTTTTTTCCTTTCAAGGTGTCAAATACTGAGTCTTATCATAAGAATCTCTTTTGCATGAAGTATCTAATTGAGGTTGTGAGAAATTTTGCGTCTTTATGAAGTGTTTTTTGTGAGGATTTTCGACTGCAAGTCATATTTGTATTCATTAGGTGTATCACTGATTATGTTTTAATTGTTCATTTCACAAGAAATCTTTCTATCCCTTTTCTTGAGATCGTTTAGTTTAGGTGAATATCATTAAGGAACTGGCCTTTCAATCTTGGAGATTCACTCTCACCATAGGATACCCACAACCTGAGAGTGTTTCCATGTTCCAACAAGATAGTTATATTATAGATCTTGCTATAGGCGCAATCCTGATTGATAACAATTTCTAATATTTGTGTAGTGTTGTAGTTCATATAACTTATGTTGGTTTACTCCAGAAGTGAAGATATGTTGTTTTGAGTGTGATATTTTTATCTATGTTGGTCTTTGGCCAACTTAGTTAATTGTGATGAATTGATTTATGAATCATTATTTTGGATATGATTTGGATGAAGAGTTGAGAGATTCAAATAGTCCCATTTATGTTATTTTATGTTTTACATGGTGTCATGTTCATTGGAGAGCATTTTTTGGTGACCTATTAACGCACTTTAATGTTTTTCTACACGTTTCATTTGAGTATGACCTTAAAGCTAGTTGTGAGGCTTGTGCTTAGATGAAATAATTTATTGGATGTATGTTATAATGTATTTGTTTCCCCTTTGTCTCCTAGAGTGGACCACATTGGATTTAAATTCTCAAGGTGGTCAACTTTGGGTAAATGATGCCTATCTCTACTATGGTCAACTTAGTTGCAATTATATAGATATGTATGTACATGTGTATGTGTGTGTGTATGTATGTACACACACACACACACACACACACATATATATATATATTGTTAGTAATAATTGAGAGGGGGGGTGAATCAATGGCCTCAAAAATTAATCCTTAAATCAACCCTTCAAACTTAGTACCACAAATTATACCTCTAGTTATCTTTAGTCCTATAATATGAATGCCTTGAAATACTTATATCAAATTTCTACTTGTTGGAATGCTTTGCAAACCTTCTTCTGTATGTTTACCAATAAGCAGTCTTTCTATTTACCAAAACACAGTAAATAACTAGTGTATACCGATCAATCCAGATTTACTTAAGTGAAATGCAAAACAATAAAGTAATGACTCATAGAAACATAACACATGGATTTTTAACATGGAAACCCTGCTAAGGGAAAAACCACTGGTACCGGTACCCCAAATTTTCACTCTTCTAAAATGAGCTCAGTTAAGAGCCAACCCTGTTAAAGGTTACAAACACACTATTAAGTGTGACCTTGTTAGAGGATTTAAAAGATAGTTTGTCACTTAGTATCTGGCATCTAATGCTACCATCCTTGATCAAACACTCACTTGGTCTATTAATAGGTATCGGGCATATCTAATGCTACTTTGTACGATCAAACTTTTTGATACTCCTTGGGATGTATCTCAATTACAAAAGACTTTTAAGTCCTACTTGGTTAAGAGACTAGATGCTTCAATGGTTAAACTAAAATAGTAAATTGATCTGTTCACATATACAACTTGAATTACAGATTTTTCAGATCTATTGTAAGTACATTACCTTTATGATCAATATTATCAATTCAATACCTTTGCTCCATACTGTTCTGCTCTGTGATGTTGTATCTCTATTCGTCAGTGTCTGCAAAATTTAGCTCTTTCCTTAGCTTGATTGATCAGGTCTGAATGAAGACTTTCTTCTCCTTCAAAATATCTTCAACATCTATTCTCTTGTCACTCCCCTTCACCACCTTCGTAATGAATTAGGTTGTCTCTTTATAGACATGATTCACTGTTTCTTAGCTTTCTTGATCTTGGCGTGATCCATAATTCTCGCCAATTAGATTTAAAGAAAAAATCAAATTTTATCTTGTAGAGATCTTCTTTCCAACTGGACAAAGCAGCTTTAAATCCATTACTTATCTCTGACTTTATCTTGTCAATTAAAAAAATGATAAGTATCAGTTAAGTCTATTTTTAGCTCTTGACAGCTAAGCATTTTGTCATTTCTGAACTCTCTATTCTGTCGGTCAATACTTCTGTTAGTCATAAGTGATAACTGACTGTTTCGTCGGTGTGACTTCAATTGTCTTTGGGATCTCTGTCCATTGGGAAACACTGTAATTCTATTTGTCAAGTTACTCTATGCTTTGCTCGTCGAGAAACACTATGAATTTGCTCGGCAGTAATGATGTGCAGTTGCTCGTCAGGTAACACTATGACTTTTCTCTTTAACTCTCCGTCGGTGTGCACTCCATCGGTGTATACAATCACTTTATGAATACTTGACTTATATGCATTACTGACAGCATGGCCTTTGATTCATCAGTTCTTTGAACTCTTTGGCAGTATGTCTATGTCCATGACCATACAGATTATATCAAGTTGACATCAATGAAAATACAATACATTAACTAATTTAATGTCTTGCATTAACTTTCTTATGTCACTGTGATCATCAACTTAACATCTTCAAACATTCAATCAATTATAGTTCATCATATATATATATATATATATATATATATATACATACATATATATACACATATATAAACTCTATATACATATCTATACATGCACATGTATGTATGTGTGTGCCCACAATTGGATGAGAAAGGTGTACATAAGCATGTATCAAAGTGGATGTGCATGGATTTATTTGGGGTTTAATGTGAAGTCAGTGTATTGTAAATGTGGAAGAGTATGAGTTTGACAGATTTGTTGCAGTGTTTTCTCAAGAGATCCTATATCTTTTCATTTTAACATTTCTTTTTTTATAGTGCAAGATTGGTTGCACTTTTGGTAGCATGTGTAGACTTGTATATTTCCCTAAGGTAGTATGTCTTAGCTTGCAAGTCCTCCTTTTGGGATAAATGTACTTCCTTGATAGTGTGCCTAAAATAATCATTGTAATATTTTTATTCATATTGTGAGTAAGATTCTTAACATGGTTTTTCCCACATTAGGTTTCCATGTAAATAGAGTGTTCTTGTGTGTGTGTGTGTGTGTGTGTGTGTGTGTGTGTGTGTGTGTTATCATTTCAATATCTTTTATTGATGGTTAGTTGGATCAAATTTAATCGTTGATAAATTGTGATAGAATAGTTAAGTTTTTTCCATGTTAATTCACCTCTTCCCCCCTTTAGCCTTCAAATATGTTCAACAAATGGTATCATATCTAAGTTCTTATTGAAGAATATTAACCACTTGAGGTAGATCTAGGATGGAAAGTGGACATGGCATCAAATTACAAAATTTTGATGGAACAAATTATACATATTAAAAGGAGGGAATCACATCTATACTTTATGTCATTTGGAGTTATGGAAACTATTAGAGATTTCTACACTCTTCTAGAATCTAGTACTCCTTCTAAAATTGAAAAAATCAAGGCACATGTGAATAATTCAAAGGCTATGAATTCTATTATCATAAAATTAGGCTATTCAAAGCTACTAAAAGTCATGGGATGAAATACCACATATGATATTTGTAAAAATAAGGGCAACATATATGAAGGAGACAAGAAGTTCAAGAAAATAAAGTCGAAGAATATGAAGCATAAATTTGAGACTTTGAGAATGTTTAAGGCTGAGAATATAGAAGGCTACTTGCACCCAACAAAAGAGAATTTTTTATCTAGGTTTTTACACCAAGGAATGTAGCATCACTTCTAGGAAGTTTAGTGACTAGGGGAAATTATGTGTGACACTAAACAACTTCAAGATTGAGAAGTTGGTTTTTTGTGAGTTTGGTTTGGAGGAAATGGAAAAGAATGATTATAAATAAAATCTAAATCTAAGGCAATGCACTAGAAAAAAAATTTGATAAGATTTCATGAAAAATCAATTAATACCATATCCAATATAATATGAAGGAAAATAAGAAAAAAATATATCAAACTGAGCATAGAGTACCACTATCCCCTCATTGTTGAAATGAGAAAAAAGTAATAAGATCACAAACACGTCATAGTGTTCATATCATTCTAGGGGAGAATTCATAAAGCTCAAAAAGTAATGAAAATTTTCCTCTGTATCATTTACACATCTATTTCCATTCTAGTATTCATCAACAACATGATTTAATTCTAATTATTCAACTACCATTTAGACTAAAATATTAAAATCCATGATTTAGCCTTATAAGCCTTAAAATTAAAAAACCATAAGAGTCCAAAATAAAGTCAATATTAATCACTCACTTGACATAGAAACTTCCATATATTCAAGGATCAAAATTGTACCAAAAAGGCTTAAAATTATAGTCTAATATAAAATGATTTGAACTGAACTAGAAATTAAATTATGAGAAAATATCAAGTCTTAACACATATACTATAATAAAATAGTCTCTCCTACAAAAAATTAGAACCTTGTAAATAACTAAGCCCTTTCCCTTTTATAGGACTTGTCCACTACTAAGAATCTACTCGCACTTCACAAAAAATTTAAGTTATTAACACCACGTGGAACAAATTCACACAAAGTAGTTAAAACTACTTGGATGCATGACATTCTTGTCATGATTGATCTTAAAGATGAGTGGAAGAGTGTTTTCTCCCTCAATTTTGATGTTATTATTTCAAATCTAACAAAATTGATGTTGACGCCCCTTACTTGTAAAGCTATTCTTGGCACATGTGTTAGATAGGCAAGTGCTACTAAAATATTCTCCCTTTCCTTCTCAAAAAACTTCTAGGAGTGTGACACTTGGTAGTTCTTTTGAATAAGGCATGTGGAAGAAAAGAGAACCAAAAAACTGACAAATGTTTACTTATCTACCTCTCAAAATACTTTTTGAAATCATAAAAGACATAAAATGAATACAACTATGATAAACAACATTTTACTCTTAAAATTTCCTTGAGCCGCATGTAAAGATGTCTATAGATTTGTAAAATTAAAGAAAATCCAGACCTGCAAACATACATACCCAAAATATTTGGTTTCACAAAAAACCCTAGGAAGGAAAAAGTAGAGAAAGCAAAAAGAAATACAACCTTGAGAGAGTAGATTGTAGCAGAGCCCAAACTGCATTAGTGGGATAGTCTTGTAATTGAAAATCCTAGAAAGCACCATCCTATTTATCACTTCCTTGAAAGATAAACTTATCAATGAAGGCATATGGATTCCATGTGAAAAAGAAGATATTTTAGGGTAGAAAGGATTAGCTAAACCTGAGCTACATCAAGATCAAATCCTAGGGCTTGAGAAAAATTTTAATCTTGTTTTTTGGTGTCTGTCTACTATTTCATCTAAGCATCTTCAAGTAGTGTTCCATTCTTGTGAAAAGGTGAGGGTAATCCTACTCATATGAATATATTGATTCTCCCCTTCATCTATGAAACATAGATCCCAATAATCCTGAGGCATTATCTAGTGTGCAAGGTGGCCTTATTACCCTCAATAAATTATTTGATCCTTTTAGTTGATAGCCTCCTGTTAGTTTTCTATGCTCGCTAGGATGTTTTCATCTGTTGCACAAAATTTCTCAATTAGGTCCTTGGAGTCTACCACCATAGGAGAGATTTTCTATTGGGTTATGTCTATCATAGAAGTAGCCTCAGATCTCAAATTTAGGAAATTAGAAATAAATTTGAAAGATGGTGCCAAGGCTAGCATGGAGACTTGCTTGTTTCTGCTAGGGGATTCAACACTTCTTATTATATTTTTATCAATTATTGTTCCCTATCTTGTAAGGAAGGTTTTACTATTTGATGGTTTTGTTTCTCAAGTTGTAGTTCTGTTTTGATTTCTTGCATCTTTGTATAGAACTAAGATTCATTTTCTTGCAATTATTGTTGAATCTATTCTTGCAAATCCATATTAGAAATAATCTCCTTATCTATTTTTTTCTAATTATTGTGTCTTTTCCTTTAGCTTATTTTCTAATATCTCCTTGTCTTTTCCCTCTTTGCTTAACAAGGTTTGGATATCAGTTATACGTTGAATGAGACTATTATTTTCAATCTCTTCCTTTTTCTCTAATTTAATTATATTTATTAAGGAATATTTAAGTGAGTTCTAGATTTGTTCCAACTCTTGTTCTTGTGATTGTATTTGTTGATCAAGTTTTTATTTCTCTCTATTGAAATTTGACAAATTATTCTCTAATCTAGATTAAATTTCTATATTTTTTTCCTTTTTTGATTGCAGGACTCAGGAAGATCCTTCATCAATTTACTTTATATGGTGATTACATTCTAACTCATAGGACTTGGTGTGAGACCTGAATCTATCAGTTATTGATCTAACATCTTGTATTTTTTTTCTTTCTTGTCTAGCTTTTAGGTGAGTTTCAATTAATCACGAGTTGCCACTTTTTGGAATTCTTCCATTAGTGTTACCCTATCTCAAGGTTGAACTAATTTTGCATTAATACAAACTACATAACTATCATATCTTTAAGAATCATCTCTCCATCAAGATTTTTTCTTACATTTGGAACTCTAGAAACCATCATGAACTATTTACTCCTCTCATTGAATAGGAAACTCAACATTGAAGTAGCTAATATGTTTTCTTATTTTTCTTCCTTTTTTGAGTTCTAGAAATCCTATCTTGTTTGGTGGCACTGAATTGGTTATCAATTATTGATGAGACTATGATTTGTTGACTAGAAAATGGGGCCCTAGGGGGTAAAGCTAAATTCACATGTATGACTATTGAATTAACTTATGACTTGGGAGGGGTGGATTTTTTAAAATTCAAGGTAGTAAGGGGAAAAGGGTGGAATGGGTTGAAAACCATGAATTGATAATGGTGGGCTTTGAATTTTTGGAGTAAGGATGGCCCGCTAGACACTGACAAAATTTTGGGATCTTCCAGGACTAGACAATGATAGTGAGGAAGACATTACATTTGATAATGGAGGGTCAGATTGAGGCTAAATTGGGGACATCCAAGGACAATAATTGAGCATGTGAGGAAGACACAAATGGATTTGATGATGTAGCAAGGGATAAATTAGACTAACAAAAGATTGACAAGAGAGAATAGAGGAAGAAAAACATACATGAGCAGTCGTAGGTGGAGTTGTCAGTGCTTGAGTGCAATGACACAATATTCTTCTTTTGTTTTTGGATCTTAATCCATATTCTTATGTGTTATCCTTCCTCTCTTAATAAGACAAAACCTAAACGAAATGTAGGAAAAATTTGGAGAGGTTAGCTCGATGATTTTTCCTCTTTTGTTCCTTAGTATAGGGATGTTTGATAGCTTGATATATTTCTATGTCCTATTGAGATATAGATCTTGTGATAGGTCTTTTCTCAATTTGCACCTCATGTATTTTTTTCTCTTGAGAAGACTCTATTTAGACAATGGTGAGGGTCCATGGCATTTCAAGTGACTATACATGAGCTGAATCACATTCATCATAGAACTTCTAGTCAATGTCAATATCATTATATGGGACATATAGTTGTTTGATTTCTTGTCTATACACCCAAAAGGTATCTATCTTCTCTTTTTAACAATCAATATCTTGTACATCCTTATTCAATTTAGGCGGAATCTTTTGTGTAGGATTGTACTAGGCCAACACCTAATAAAATCCCAACCATTTCAGCCTAGAGTTGACATAGGATGAAGATAAATCTATAAAAATATTTTCTGAATGGTTGGGATGTGCTCACTCTTGTTTCCCAATATGGTCTTCAGAAACAAGTTAAAGTAATTTCCCTATTCTCTAAATATTTATCTAGGCCATAATCTAAAAAATTTACAAATCAAAACAAGACCCAATTATGCTACTTAAAATCTTAACACCATTTTAGCTTTCCTTTTCTCAAGGGTTATCCCATCATTGGAAACTAGAGCCTTATAAATCATTGACTTGTTTTTTATTGTACCCATGTTAGCATCTACAATAGAGAACTACCTAAAACCTTTAAGGCCAAAACCCTATTAGAAACATAATAAGGGAGAAATAATGGTTCCTCGGTGAAGCCATGTGCTCTTACCATGGCGAAATTCGGTCCATAGAACCAATTTACTTTAGGTTCACATCTTCTTAACCAATTGTATAATATAAAATGGTGATAAATGCTAGGAATGAAGATCACTCACCAAGGTATAATATAAAATTAGGAATATTCCCAAAGTCTCACCCTCAAACCAATCTAATTAGCACAACCTAAATGGATGAAGGGACGCCAATGCAAAATCTAGATTCAAGGATGAGCTTTTGGGGAAATGAGGTATTCCTTTATTGTTAATTGATTGATTGAAGTATGTGAAATTGATATTATGATAAAGAAAATGATAAAAGACAATGTATAAAATATGATCTGGTCTATTAAAGTAAGTGCAAGAGGAAAATAGATAGAATAGACTCACCTTGAAGTTAGAAGAGAAAAAATGACCTTCAAACATGAATTTAATTATCATCAAAGTGCCAAAATCAGTTGTAACTCCAGATCTGGGAATTTGATGTCATTAACTATCTACTACGCAATTTTCAGCCAAAAAGTGCAAGACAAGGTCAAAAATTTGACCTCATCCTAGACAAGGTTTGAAAAGTTGACCTCGTCCTTGTAGGTCCAAATATGATTAAAATTTATAAGGCCTTGTGACTGTGTCCAAGATTCTTGAATTTAGATTTGCAACTCCCTAAACCATTCTTGCACACAGAAAAGAAGGGAAAAGGTTGTAGAAAGGGGTTTGCCTTGGTCAAACCCCTGTATAGGAATCAAACTTGAAATTTCATAAAGGAAATTAATGTAAACAAGATAAATGTTTGATTCACCTTGCATGAAAAACCTTCATGAATGGATGTAGTAATTAGTAAAATCCATGAAGATTCTTGTATGGAAGAATCAAATATTTATTCACAAATGCACAGATCTACACTTGCCAATCATATATCTTGAATGAATGTATGCTTGATAACCTCAAATGGAGAAAGAGAGAAAAAGAGTGAACGTATGGATCTTCTTGCTTGCTTGTGAATTTCTCTATTTGGCCATCATGGAAGAGAAATTTGCATCAATGAGATAATATTTCCTTTTCTTTAATGGATCTTGAATACATGGAGACTTGGAAATCCTATATTGGGTTCTTTCCTTCAAGCCTTGAATCCACCACTTCAATTGCATAAATTCAATTGATTGAGATCTTGACTTGATTGCATATGAATGAGCTCTTGAATTTATTACCATGTGATGTCAAAATGAGAGGAGAGAGTCCCCATTTATACTCATTTTGGTATTTTATTTAACTCCATATCAACCATAGATCTGGAAATTGGAATAAAACCCTATTACTAGGCCTCGAGCAAATTTTAGGTATAAAAACCCAAGACAAGGTCAACTTGGACAACCTAGTCGACATATTCCAAGTAATTTTGCCTCAAAATTTGTTAGGATCTAGGGGAGTATGATAGAAAATGTAGGGAGAAATTACAGGTTGTTGGAATATCGCAAAATGGTCATTCATACCTCGAAATCATCAAAATAGGGTCTAAAAGGTCCTAGAAAATCCAATTATGGGTGCTAATTTTTTAGGACTATACACCAAGACATTTGATTCTCATTAATCCTAACAAAATTGTCTTCTTTAGAAAAGGATCAAAGAGCTGAGTCTATAAAACAATAAAAAAATAACATAATAATCATGTGTCTTTCACAATATAAGAATCTATACAGTAGTTGGTTTTCTTCTCTTGACTATATTAAATATGTCTAATCATACATATCCTTGCAATAAATTGGCATTTTTATACAAGATCGTGTGAAAAAAAAGGAAAGACAAATACTTGAATATAGATGAAGTTTCATGCTCTTTTATCTACTAAGTTATGGTTTATGCATTGAGGTCTACAAAATCATATTGGGGGTAATTCAAAGAGTGCTTGAGCTATTAATCCAAGCCCATCTAAAATTATTCTATTAAATCATCACTTTCCATACCAAATGCAAAGGCTAACATGCAAAATATGTATTTCAATTCATTTTGAAATATTTTACACTCAATGCAAAAAGAGGTAACATTGGTTCCTTAGTACACATCTTTATATTACGGAAAAGATAATCAATTTTTCTTTTGTCCAATAAAACTCCATTTTATTTCTATAAAAAACCTCTAACCTATTAGGTTCATATTGTATGAAAATAATTTATTTGATTAGTTATAGTATTATAATAACCTTCAATTCTTACCCATGAATAATTCCATCTTGGTCATCAAAATGAGTGAACATTGCTTCAATTATCTCTGGGCATGAGTGAACATAATGCACCATATATTGAACCAGCCCACGATGAAAAATACAAGCACCTAAAACATTATTATTTTCATCTAACATATGGTGAAGAGCCCATGCTCTAAGATTCCTCAAGCTCGTTGATAGTTGTGGATCTTGAATCTCATCATCAAAATCTTTAATGACAAATGGGTTTGAGGCCTTAATAGTCTATATGATCTTGTGTTCATAATATCAAAGTGGGGTGTCGTTGAAGCTATAGCATATAATATATGTTGACATGGTGCTCAATGCCTCCTTGGGACTTGTGACATGGATTAACTTCCTCCCATAGGCTAAGTTAAATATGGTGTTTGTATCAAGTGTTAATAGTTTGAGCTTTTGGCACAATGTCAAATGATTCCAAATATTGGTATCAGAACCTTGGGTCACAGGTTCAAGTCTCCTTTAAGTGGGTTTTTAAGTCTTAGTTGGTGCTAAGGGGGGAATTTTTACTTGGTGGTCAACACCTTCTTAGGGACTCATGATAGGGCTTAACCTCCTCTCGTGGGTCAGGTTAAATCTGATGTTTATATTGGGTGTTGCTAGTTTGAGATTTTGGCACAACAATAAATGATTCTAACAATATATCTCCATAAAATTTCACAATACCTATAGAGGAAATCATTCCTCTAGGTCTTCTTGTCATAGAAAGTTCTCCATAGGCCATTGGACTATGTATCTTTTCCTCTACAAGTTTTTTTTCACTTACTGCAACCTCTTCTTCTCTTTGTCTTTTGTTTGGGATTTTTCTACAACTCTTGTCTTCTTAATTTTTCTCACCACTAATTTGAAATGAAAAACACACAGAGGGAAATAAATATTTTTTAGGGTGGTAACTTATAATTTATGTGTATTAATTGTACCTTCCTTGAAATCCACCTGTAATTAAAGATGGTGTGCATAAAACCCACACCACTATCATTTTAAAAAATGAGGTACCCCTATCATGTAAAGGAATGACATGACAACACACTTCTATTTCTCATTATTTAAAATCCAAACACCACAGACTTCCAGACAAAGGAAAAAAGAGTTCTTGTAAAATAGAGAGACTAAAACTTGACAGTAAAGCGATGTACCTAATGGTACTTATTGAAGACGCATGTACACAACTATCCTACTCTTTACAAGGCCTAAAGAGATTGGACATTTAATGAAAGTTCTAGAGGTGGATCCCATTAACTAGGATCTCAATTTGTTTACCTTCAATTTCCTCCAACTCAAAATCATTGTTTTCTTTGTATTTGGTAACACTAAAAAGTCCCTCCCATAGTGCATACATTTTTACATGTCGAATTGGCTAGGATGCATGTTCATTGTACTTCAATACTAGGTCATTTTCTTTGAAAATAGGATTAGAAAACCTTTTGTCAAACCATCACTTGATAACTTGTTGATAGTTTTCTAGGGAATTAAAATAATTTTAACATGATTCTTGGATGTTGAGGAGTTTATCAATATGCACGTTCATGGATTTTTCTTCTTCAACTTCAAGATATTTAATAATTTGCACCTAGTAGGGATCCCCATGGAAATTGGCAGTACAACCTCTTTACCATTTATTAGTTTTTAGGGAGAGTTCATCAAGACTTAATTTGGTGTAATATAATCAGCCCATAGAGCTATCTAAAATTTCTTATGCCACTCACTTTGATGTTCAGAACCCAACCTTTTGATTATTCTTATTATGTTTTTGTTGGTTGATTCTACAAGGACATTTCCCTATGCATAGTAATTAGAGGAGGTTTCAGGAAAATTCCATTTTTGAGTGCAAATTTAGACATTTTTATTTGATGAAGACTCTTGCATTATCAAAAATAATTGTTTTTGGTGGCTTGAAATTGAATACTAGATCTTCAATAAAATTAAAAATTTTATTTTTAGTGGCATTCTTCAAAGGCACTACTTAAGTCCAATAGGTGAAATAATCAGTGGCAGTTAAAATCCATGTATGCCATATACTAGAAGATAGGTTGATCATTCTAATGAAGACTAACCCCCACTGGGAAAAAGGTTCATCACCTACTTTTGGTTTACAGGAATACTATAATTCCTTCTCTTTCCAACAAATAATTGGCACTTTGTATAGTTTTTAACAAATTGTTAGCAATATGCAAATAGAGTGAGCCAAAAATATACAACACACATAATGAGTGAAGTGGTTTGTGCTAAGAAATTTCCACTTACTAGTCTTTTATTCATTTCTTCTACAATTTTTCCACCCTTACCTTTGTTAACACAATGGAGGATGAATCCATCAAAATTTATTTTGAATAAAAATCTTTCGATCAGGATATATACAACTCCTTTTAGCATAAAATGCCTTTTCTTAAAATTGGGAAGATGGAGTGGATATTTACCTATCTACATGAACTTGATTCAGAAGACTACCAAATACTATTTTTCAACCTCTTGATTGATTAGGATTACCTCTTCTCCTTCATAATTTCCTTGGCTAGGTATTCAGAAAATCCTAGATTCTACGAATGACCTTGGTGGGATTAAATTATACATCATATTCTAGGATCATTGTGATCTAGTGATCTCTTTTATCTATGATTTCACTTTTCATGATGTTTTTTATCACATTAGAGTGTGAAACATATATTAAATCTTTGTTTCTAGCTATCTAATGAGTTAAATTTTTCAATCCCTTAACAATATCAAAAGCTTACTTTTTGAGAAAGTTTTATTTTTTTCATAGTCCTTAAGATTTCTTATATGGAAATCAATAGGATGTTCTCCTTTTTTCTCTTGATCTTTCTGAGTCATCACAACTATATTTATATGCTTGCTATCATACATGTCCACGAAAAAATAATTTGATAAATTTGGGTTAGTCAACACTAGCATGGAAGCTATGGAACATTTTATCTTTTCAAAATATAGTCTTCCTTTTGGCATCCATTTGAAGGCTTTCTCTTTTTGAAACATCAGAGTGATTGGTCTTACCAAACCAACAAAGTATGAGATAAACTTGCTGAAAAAACTTATCTTTCCTAGAAAGGATTACATTCCCTTCTTTTTTACTTACATTCGTAGCTCCATAATAGCTTTTACCCATTCGAGGTCAATTAAAATTCCTTCCTTGGAGACAACATGTCCAAGGATATTTCCTTGAGGAACTCCACATACATATTTCTTGGGATTAATAGATATCCCAAACTTTGGCATCTTTGAAATAATTTCTCAAGGTGATCATAATGATCTTCCATTTTTTTTAAAACACTATTAGATCATCTAGGCATATTAAGATGATCACATTTTCTAGATCTTTGAAATCAATATCCATTACTCTTTGGAAAGTATCCCCACCATTAGAAATAAAAAAAGGTATCTTGGCATACATGAGGGTTCCTTACTTAGTGGTGAACATTATTGTGTGTGTGTCTTCTTCTACCATCCAAACTTGCTTATAACTAGAGAATCTATTAGCAAAGAGAACATTTTAGACCTAGGAACTGTTTGTAAGATTTTCTTCATGGATGGAAATGTTGGAAATATAGATGGAGTAACTGAGAGGGGAGGGGTGAATCAGTTACCACAAAAATAAATCCACAAGTCCCTTAGATGTCTTTAATATATACTGCTGTTACTCGGTAGATTAACTTATTATTGTTCATTAAACATTCACAGTTATTGACAAGCATAAATCAAATAGCATAAACACAAGTGACACCAGATATAACGTGGAAACCCAATTTGGGAAAACCACCAATGCAACTAGTTACTGATTTTCACTCTTCTAAAGTGAGCCCTGTTAGGAGCCAACCCTGTTAAAGGTTACAAAACACACTGTCAGGTGTGACCCTGTTAAAGGATTTAATCACCCTGCTAGGAGTGGCCTTGTGAGAGGTCTTTAGAG
>MU227358.1:0-22212 GCA_018584345.1 Thuja plicata
GTCAACTGGTGATGACTTATGGTCTCCGGAAGTTGGGTCACCTGAAATAGCAGAAAATAATTTTCCTTCAAAATTTTCGGGTTTCAAAAGTTATTTTAAGCCGACTTTGATGTACTAAATTGAAAAAATAAAATAATTTCAAGTTTGGTCGGCCCTAAGGGCTAAATTTCTGGAACCTTCTCGGGCGGTGGAAATTGCCTATATAAAGAAGACCCGTAGTGTTGTTTTAGGCAGTTCGGGACAGTTCTGGGTAGATCTGGGTAATAATTCGAGGCTTTGTCCTACAGAATATTGTAAGGGGAATGCCCATGTGGCTTTGCATATTGTAATTCTGAAAGTTTATAATTCCGCATTTGTGAATATATTAAGAAGTCCATTTTCTATTCTTGCAAATTGTTGTTGCTTCTCTGTTTCTGTTATGTGTTTGTGGTATTAAGGGGAGCACCCTTCATCATGACTATAGATTGGATTTTTTTTCCCCATGAAATATGAGTCATTTCAGCATAGACTATGCACTCGGTGGTTAACAATCAATTTGGCTTACTGTATTTTTGCACATGACATTACTTTCCATTGGGAATGTGGGAAAAATTGCACACAACATTACTTGCCATTGGGAATGTGGGCTTTGGCCTTGAAATCTTGTATTGCATAATTTAATTATTATAAAGTCTTAAAGGTGGCATTGCCTAGATGATTTTTCTTTCTAAAACTCTGTTGTACTCACTTTGAGTTGCTTTCTACTTTATAAGAGTAGATATATTTTTTAATCCTCATTAATTGAAACTAGCCTAAAGGGTATTCAATGACAGCGGTTTTAGTCTAGTGTTTTTCCCAGAAATTAAATTTTCTCTTTAGTTTCTATAATGACAACTTTGTTTTCTTATATAGTAAATTATGTTTTCCTTTTTGTTGTTTGATTCATGTAGTCAGTTACAGTACTTCCTTTTTATTGTTTGATTCACATGTTCAGTTACAGTACTATGATTTTTATACCACATTAGTACGAGATTAACTCCATTGGTTAGCATGTATAATTTCAGAATTCTTATCATGTATTTAATATCTTATTCTTTAGGTGTGTGCATGGTTCTGCCAAAGTTATTTTTAAACCTAAACATGATAATGTTAAATTAGTTGGTATGAGTTTTCTACAGTCTATTGGGTAGTTGCGCGAGCTTCTGATTCAAGCTCTATATCTTTTATGCTTGAGACCTTTTAAATCACACTCAACAATTCATTATCAGGAAAAGGAAAATATACAATTAGAGTGCAGAAGTAGTGCATGGATTGTGAAAATCAAAATCATGTACTCTTAGATTGTGACAATGCATTCATATAATGGTCGTAGTGTAATTTTAGTACTCTGTAATCTCCTTTTCAATTGCAGAAACTGCAATGCACCAATTTATATTCAATATGCTTCTCCTTATGCTATCTTTTTTGAAGTTTAATTGTTTGTCAGGCTGATTTCTTTGTTGTAATGACAGTGAAACTTTGCATACATTGTGATAATATATATTCACAATCCATTCTTATACTACAGATTGTGAACTATTCTTTGGGATTCAACTCTTAAATTTTGCCATATATAATTGTTGAGGTTTAGAATTACCACCCCAACTTAGGCATTGGGGCTTTGACAGTATCATGTCCTAACAATGGAAACCTTCTCTAGCTATGGGTGCACTATGATTGAGAAGGAGTCTCCTGATTTTAGGCCAGTTCCTACTTGCTATGGAATATCACCTCCTGATTAGTAACTTAATGTGGAAGAGGGAAAAAGGAAGATTTTGAAAACAAAACTGGAATTAAAAGTAAGGTGATACACCAAAATTGGGGTCAAACTTTCTTTGGACAATAATGCAGAAAACCCTAACTCATATGCTTAAGCTTGGTGCTTTGGATCTCTACTCAACATATAGGCTAACCCAATATTACTACTAGGGTTTGAACCATGAATAGCTTGACTAATCAGAAAACATACAAATTTCTTACAAGGCTTTGAATTGTTGATTACCTATGGAAGGAATATAAAACTCACTTCTTTCAGATATCAAACTAATAAAACACTTGCAAGAAAAGATGGAAACAGGATGTGAAACCCAAACTCAAAAGCATATAGAAATGAAATGTCTACTTTATTATCCTTCACAAGTCTGACAGAATAGATTACAAAATGGACTCCAAAAACATCTAGGAACAAGAAGTTCACTATATGCTCTATCTCCAAAATCTACAACCCAATCGATACAAAATGCAGACAAAAAGCTATAGGAACAAGAAAGTTCACTAAAATCTCTCTTTTCTAAAATCTTGAACCCCTTACAAATGAATATGAGGCTCAGTTATATATCCCCTAAGGCTAATTCTGAAAATGACATCTACCTCCAAAACTGTCCTCAAAATAGAAAGACAACCCTAAATCAAAGGCCTAAATGATGCCTATAAATTAGCCTCCAATCATGCCCCCCTAATTTTGCTCCCCTAAAGTTGGTGATTAAACATTTTACATATTTTTACAAAGTTACCAACTTATTTACAAATTTCATTGCAAAATCCATCCAATTTTAACTCAAATGTATAAAACCCCATCTACATTTGCATAAAAAACCTAAACCCACTTCAAACCGACACCATATCATAAAAATCCTAACTCTTAGCCAAAGTCGATCCCTAGCTAAGCTAACCAAGCCCATCTTGACCATAGTTAATGGGCGACATGATCACAGCCACTGCAAAATATCTTACTAATGTGGCATATGAAAGGTACTATCATAACACTGTAGTTAATAAGGCATTAACTCCTCCATCGTACCGTGGATTTTAAAATCCATCACATTTCAACATAGGAATTCTTTTGTCATTTTATTTTTTACATTTGCTGCTTGAGGAAAGAGATTAGGGTTCTTCCTGCTTGGCATCGCCATGTCATCTATCAAAAGACTATAGCTTCACCTCCTATGATGCTTGAGTTCGAGCTTAGGCTCTACCTCTTCACCGCTGGAATCAACTGTTGTTTACTATGCCTTTAATAATGACATTTTTCATATGTCCTTTGAGCGGGGTTTAGAGTTTTACTTTCATAATCTGAGAGCTCAGGCTCTGTATTTCTGCATTTTCTTGGGCGGCTATTGACTGTGAACTTTCAAACTATAGTTGACCTTTGATTACCATAAGTCACTCCATGTTTAATGAAGATCTCAAGCTCCTAATACTGCGACTTTTCTTTTCATGTTGTCGTTGTATTTGGGTTTTCATTTGCGGTTTAGCAGTTTGGGGAAACTTGGAGTCTATCTTTCTTAAGTCATGGCACTCCTTTGCATCTTTGTATGCTTGACATGGTTATCTAGGTGTTGGGATTTGTGATCTCAAGCTATCATTGGTTGGAGACTGTGGTCTTTATTTATCTTTGGCATCTAGTGTTGTCTCACTGCACATATGCATGAGCTCCAGAGCTCTACTTTACCATGTCTCTCTCTTTGGATAGACTAGAGTCTCATGCCATAAAATATGGCTCTATCTATGCATAACCCTATGAAGATTGGGCTCCTTAAATGAAAGTTGTTATCAAACTCCAGATAAGTGATTTTCTTTGTCTTGTCTATTCATTCTTCTCACTGTTTGAACTCTCTGTTTTTAAAAACATAGCTTTTGAAAGCTCGAGTTGATAACACAGATTTCTTATACGTAGAACTGCATGTACTTTGCACTATTTTTCAATAAGTACTTGGGGTCATTGCCTTTGAACTGTCATCTCCCTAAATAGGCAGTCTCCTCCATTAACTGTCTATTGTCGTTGAATTCAGGGCTTTTACTTGCATATAATCTCTGCTTGTTTGTTGAACTAGGTTACATTCAGTTTCTTCTGCATCTTGTCTTTGATGTTGTTGCTATGTTGTCTTGTTTTATTATGAATTCTTTTATTAAACACCCTTCTATCGACTCCATCTTCTGTAGCATAAAATCCATAGCTCTACTTGAAGTCTTGCTTTGTAAATAACCAGAGGTTACTCTTTTATGATTATTTCACACTATGTTGGATGAATTGCACAAGACTGGAATACCCACATATCTTTTCCTTAGATTTTAGACATAAACTCAAAATATATGCAAGTTGTCCTTCCGGTGTCGAGAAATGAATATTTCTTGTTGAACTGACAATATCACATGTTTGATATGCACCTTTGTGTCTTGTGCTTTATCTCCCTCTATTACTCTCTAAACCTTTTTCTATTGTGTGGAGATCATGATGTTTGTGCCTTTGAATTGGAAGCATCTTTTTCTATCTGTAGCTTACATCAAGTTGACATTGTTGTTTTCCTGCCTAGAACTTGTAATATGACAAATAAATCAATCTATCAATTGCTGGATTTAGTTTGAATACTATTTGTGGGGTTCTACCACAGGCTCGTGACACCCATGAATAACATTAAAAAATGTAGAGATCATTAAATCTATGATGCATATTCTATTTTAATTGACAGCGTTGTCATTAAACATATATCATAACCAGTATGTTAAAGAATCGTCCTGAAGCATATGAAACTCTTATTGAACATATATCCTTAACTTGTACATTTCTTACATCTTTTCACCAGGCACTGCATTTTTTATCATTATAGACATGCGTAGCACACTTGAATAACATATTTGTCTTGTCCTCTTTTTGTATATGATCATTTTCAGCATCATTATACTGTACTTCACATTTGATTTATCCCTATGTAGCTACTTCTCTTTCTTGAACCTGCATCTTAAAACAACATTACTATACTCTGCATATTTGTACTAATGTCATTAAACTTGTCACAGCATGCAACAACCTTGAAGGAACTATATCTTTTATTTGATTGCAAGCAATCATTCATTTCCTTTTCAAAATGCAATTGATACCCTATTTTCATAAAATACCAACATTTTTTTAATGGCTTGTACTGTTGAACACTTGCATATGTTAATGAGGTTTGAGAACAAGCTCATGACACACACTACATCTTTTAAATACATGAAAGGATTTCATATTGATGTCATTATTTTGTTAATGCATATGTATACCTTTCTACTGCATTGATATCATCGGTTAATATGCAGTTTAGGGAGTTTGACTGATGTATGGTGTTCTTTAGTTAACTATGTATTACTTAGATCCAATTGGGTCTAACATCTTTTCCTCCATGATGATTGCAGTAAACAGAATCAACATAAGACCTAGGATGCAGGACAGACAGAAACAAGACCAAGACATAAGACTTCAGATGATGCAGATGAAAAACTCCAGAAACTAGAAGACATCTTAAAGGAAATACATAGATCCCTAGACTTCATCATGCTTCTCTCTTACTTTTTTTTCTTCATATGTCCTCTAAGTTTCAGTATGCAAGATGTAACCTTGAAGGAACACTTGTCTAATACATTCAGTTTGAATGCACAATGTGATGATAAATTATAAATATGAAATTTTGAACTTGATCACTACTTAGGGTACAATGTAATCTGATAATAAGAATGTAATAGAAATGTGTTCATTTTCATTAGTTTCATAGTAATGCCAAAGAGATGTATTTCTATGCAATTTTTTTACTGTTTCTGATTACTAACGCACATGTAAAAATTTGGGTAACAATTCTGGCGACCTCTAATGGATTTCTTCTTTCTTGACATTGAGACCAGTAGCCTAAAATAGTCCATTGGGCATTTGAGTCTGTTAATCTCCTGTGGCAACCCTAAACCTAGTCTGTGGATATAAGAAAACCATTTCCCAATGATTGCGTGTATGTTTGTGATTTGTGGTAGTTTATCATTGAGGAATGATTTCCTTGTGTTTGCAGATTTTTACAGCAACCTTAAAAGACCTTGGATCTTGAAGACTTCTTGAAAATTGGGAAAACTAAAACTAAAATTGACCTAATTGTGCTTGACAGCACTTAGGAAAAATTGGAAAACTAACGTACTTTAAAAAAACCATTCACTGATTGTGAAAAATAACTTCCCATCCTTTTAAGCTCACAATAATCCATATGCTTCTGGAAAGCTATCATGAGATGAACATAGGAGATATATATAGTCATTTTATTAACAAGGATCTGATTGGTATGAATCTTACTTACTTAATCCAGCTGACTGTAAACCCCACCATTCTGAAGAGAATAAAAAATTAGCAACATTTGATGAAGAACCAAAAGAGGTTTACTTACTTGATTAATTGGGACAACAAGCTGATTTGATTCATTTTCAGCTACATCTTTTGACAAGATATCATGCAGAGATGCTGGCACAACTTGTACTTCTTTGCTACCATCCATCCTAGCCAAATTCCCGATAGGACAGCCATGAGAGATAATGAATCTGGAGCCTTCCTTGATAGCCTCAGGTTCTTGAGAAATTACATCTGTCTGATTGATCTGCTCATCATTATGCTGGCTGGAAATAATCTCCTCCTGTAGCTTGTAGGTGCTTTCTGGAAGTGCGGGCTTGACATCAAGATGAAAGAAAAATTGCTCCATCTCGTCCCAAAATTGATCTTCTTCTTCTTCTTCCTTATTCATTTGTAGGAGAAGTATACTCTTATTAACACCATTATCTTGATTTGCTGCAATCTTCTTTGTCTTGTTTTGCTCAGAAAGATTCTTCTTTGAATCAGTAACCTCCTATTCAATGGTCTCCTTCTCTTCCTCAAGCTGAAAACACTTCTCAATCTGAAGTTGAAAACCTCTCTTGTATGTATCAGTTGTAGAAGCCAGGAATCCTATATTTTGCTTGAGATCGAGTAGTTCTTTATCATGAAACTCTTTCTGGAATATTAATTCTTTTTATTTTTCTAACTGAAATTCATGACCACGATTAAACATGGCAACTATCAGCTCTTCATAAGCATCCTTTTGAGCTTGCAATTCTCCTTGATGAACCTTCTTTTGAGCTTCCAACCCTCCTAAAAGCTTGGCTTCATTTCTCTTGTATTGCTCAGCAAGATACCTTTGATAACCTTGATCTTGATGAGCCAATGCTTGTTGTTGTTGAATATGGGCTTGACAAGCATGCTCCTCTAGCTGCCTGTCCAACTCTTGTTGGAATCCATATTCTTGTTGCCTTTTATTATCCTCAATCTGCATAAGCATATTCTACAACATACTTGCAGTATCTCTATTTTGTGAAACATTATCATTTGCAGAATGATGAAAATCATATTTGGATTGTTGACCTTGATAAGACTGAAAATGATTCTCTTGAACATAATTTTCTTGAAATGACAGAAAACTTGAAAACTGACCATCTTGGTAAGCATATCCTCCTTGAAAACTTGACATCTTTATTCATCTGAACGACTGGAAATCAGAATATGAAACAACTTGAAACATACCAGCTTTTCTCCTTTTGAAACAATAGACTTTCCTTCATGGATCCACTAGATATGCGAAATGTAACCTCTTTAAGGTCTGAATCTTGCTGATAGCACACTAGAACCAGCAAGTGATGTAATGCAATTTGACCCATTCGCTGAAGAACATGTCCCACCAGGTGTACCAAAAACTGTTGAGGTTTAGAATTACACCCCAACTTAGGCATTGGGGCTTTAACAGTATCCTATCCTAACAATGGAAACCTTCTCTAGCTATGGATGGACTATGATTGAGGAGTCTCCAGATTTTTGGCCGGTTCCTATTTGATATGGAATATTGCCTCCTGATTAGTAACTTAATGGGGAAAAGGGAAAAATGAAGCTTTTGAAAACAAAACTAGAATTAAAAGTAAGGTGATACACCAAAATTGGGGTCAAACTTTCTTTGGACAATAATGCAGAAAACCCTAACTCATATGCTTAAGCTTGGTGCTTTGGATCTCTGATCAACATATAGGCTAACCAAATCTTACTACTAGGGTTTGAACCATGAATAGCTTGACTAATCAGCAAACATAAAGATTTCTTACAAGGCTTTGAATTGTTGATTACCTATGGAAGGAATATAAAACTCACTTCTTTTAGATATCAATCTAATAAAACACTTGCAAGAAAATATGGAAGCAAGATGTGAAACCCAAACTCAAAAGCATATAGAAATGAAATGTTTGCTTTATTATCATTCACAAGTCTAACAGAATAGATTACAAAATGGACTCCAAAAACATCTAGGAACAAGAAGTTCACTATATGCTCTATCTCTAGAATCTACAACCCAATGGACACAAAATGCATACAAAAAGATATAGGAACAAGAAAGTTCACTAAAAGCTCTCTTTTCTAAAATCTTGAACCCCTTACAAATACATATGAGGCTTTGTTATATATCCCCTAAGGCTAATTCTGAAAATGACATCTCTCTCCAAAAATATCCTCAAAACATACAGATAACCCTAAATCAAAGGCCTAAATGATGCCTATAAATTAGCCTCCAATCAAGCCCCCCTAATTTTGCTCCCCTAAAGTTGGTGATTAAAGATTTTACATCTTTTTACAAAGTTACCAACTTATTTACAAATTTCATTGCAAAATCCATTCAGTTTTAACTCAAATGTATAAAACCCCATCTACATTTGCTTAAAAAACCTAACCCCACTTCAAACTGACACCATATCTTAAAAACCCTAACTCTTAGCCAAAGTCGATCCCTAGCTAAGCTAACCAAGCCCATCTTGACCATAGTTAATGGGCGACATGATCACAGCCACTGCAAAATATCTTATTGATGTGGCAGATGAAAGGTATTGTCGTAACACTGTAGTTAATAAAGCATTAACTCCTCCATGGTACTGTGGATTTCAAAATCCATCACATTTCGACATAGGAATTCTTTTGTCATTTTATTTTTTACATTTTCCGCTTGAAGAAAGAGATTAGGGCTCTTCCTACTTGGCGTCGCCATGTCATCGGTCAAAACACTGTAGCTTCACCTCTTGTGATGCTTGAGTTTGAGCTCAGGCTCTACCTCTTCACCGCTGGAATCAACTGTTGTTTACTATGAATTTAATAATGACATTTTTCATATGTCCTTTAAGAGGGGTTTGTAGTTTTACTTTCATAATCTGAGAGCTCGGGCTCTGCATTTCTGCATTTTCTTGGGTGGCTATTGACTGCAAACTTTCAAACTGGAGTCGACCTTTGATTACCATAAGTCACTCCATGCTTAATGAAGAGCTCGGGCTCCTAATATTGCGGCTTTTCTTTGCATGTTGTCGCTGTATTTGGGTTTTCATCCGCAGTTTTGCATTTTGGGGAAACTTGGAGTTTATCTTTCTTAAGTCATGGCGCTCCTCTGCATCTTTGTATGCTTGACATGGTTATCTGGGCGTTGGGATTTGTGATCTCAAGGTATCATTGGTTGGAGACTGTGGTCTTTATTTATCTTTGGCATCTAGTGCTACCTCGCTGCAGATATGCATGAGATGGAGCTCTACTTTACCATGCAACTCTCTTTGCATAGACTAGAGTCTCATGCCATAAAATATGGCTCTATCCATGCATAACCCTATGAAGATCGGGATCCTTAACTGAAATTTGTTATCAAACTCCAGATAAGTGATTTTCTCTATCTTATCTATTCATTCTTCTCACTATTTGAACTCTCTATTTTTAAATACATATCTTTTGAAAGCTCGAGTTGATAACACAGATTTCTTGTAAGTAGAACTGCATGTACTTTGCATTATTTTTTAATAAGTACTTGGGGCCGTTGCCTTTGAACTATAAGCCCCTTAAATAGGCAGTCTCCTCCATTAACAATCTATTGTCATTGAATTCAGGGCTTTTACTTGCATACAATCTCTGTTTGTCTACTGAACTACGTTACATTTAGTTTCTTCTGCATCTTTCTTTGATGTTGTTGCTATGTTGTCTTCTTTTATGCTGTCTTCTTTTATTAAACACCCTTCTGTCGACTCCATCTTCTGTAGCATAAAATTTGAAGCTCTACTTGAAGTCTTGCTCTGTAAATAACCAGATGTTACTCTTTTATGATTATTTCACACTGTATTGGATGAATTGCACAAGACTGGAATACCCACATATCTTTTCCTCAAATTTTAGACATTAACTCAAAATATATGCAAGTTGTCCTTCTTTTGTCAAGAAATGAATATTTCTTGTTGAACTGACAATATCACATGTTTGATATGGACGTTTGTCTCTTGTGCTTTATCTCCCTCTATTACTCTCTAAAGATTTTTCTATTGTGTGGAGATCATGTTGTTTGTGCCTTTGAACTGGAAGCATCTTTTTCTATCTGTAGCTTACATCAAGTTGACACTGCTGCTTTCCT
Organism: Thuja plicata; assembly: GCA_018584345.1. Lineage (NCBI taxonomy): Eukaryota > Viridiplantae > Streptophyta > Pinopsida > Cupressales > Cupressaceae > Thuja > Thuja plicata. The sequence continues at coordinate 10,254 of MU227358.1, forward strand.
GCTTAGAACTTGTAATATGACAAATAAATCAGTGTATCAATTGCTGGATTTAGTCTGAATACTATTTATGGGGTTCAAGCATGGGCTCTTGACACCCATGAATAGCATTAGAAAATGTAGAGATCATTAAGTCTATGATGCATATTCTCTTTTATTTGATAGTGTTGTCATTAAATATATATCATAACCAGTTTGTTAAAGAATCGTCCTGAAGCATATGAAACTGTTATTGAACATATATCCTTAACTTGTACATTTCTTACATCTTTTCACCAGGCACTGCATTTTTTATCATTATAGACATGCATAACACACTTGAATAACACATTTGTCTTATCCTCTTTTTGTATATGATCATTTTTAGCATCATTGTACTGTACTTCACATTTGATTTATCCCTATGCAGCTACTTCTCTTTCTTGAACCTGCATCTTACAATAGCATTAATGTACTCTGCATATTTGTACTAATGTCATTAAAATTGTCACAGCATGCAACAACCTTGAAGGAACTTTTATGAACTGTATCTTTTATTTGATTGCAAGCAAACATTCATTTCCTTTTCAAAATGCATTTGATACCCTGTTTTCATAAAATGCCAGCATTCTTTTAATGGCTTGTACTGTTGAACACTTGCATATGTTAATGAGGTTCGAGCATAGGCTCATGACACTCACTACATCTTTTAAATACAACAAAGGATCTCATAAAAGTATGTCTCTTTGATGTCATTATTCTGTTAATGCGGATGTATACCTTTCTACTACATTGATATCATCGGTTAATATGCAGTTCAGGGAGTTTGACCGATGTATGGTGTTCTTTAGTGAACTATGTATTGCTTAGATCCAATTGGATCTAAAATATTTTCCTCCATGATGATTGCAGGAAACAGAACCAACATAAGACCTAGGATGTAGGACAGACAGAAACAAGACCAAGACATAAGACTTCAGATGATGCAGATGAACAACTCCAGAAACTAGAAGACCTCTTAAAGGCAATACATAGATCCCTAGACTTCATCATGCTTCTTGTTTAATTTGTTTTTTGCATATGTCCTCTAAGTTTCAGTATGCAAGATGTAACCTTGAAGGAACACTTGTCTAATACATTCAGTTTGAATGCACAGTGTGATGATCAATTATAAATCTGAAATTTTGAACTTGATCACTACTTAGGGTACAATGTAATCTGATAATAAGAATGTAATAGAAATGTATTCATTTTCATTAGTTGCATAGTAATGTCAAAGAGATGTATTTCTATGCAATTCTTTTACTATTTCTGATTACTATCCCACATGTAAAAATTTGGGTAACAATAATATCAGTGTATACAAAGATGTATCCTTGAGCCTTTTCTCGGTGTCTGCATTCTCGTCATGTATTGGGGAATGGGGCATGCCTCAAAAATGTCTCTGGGACTCTCCCTAACCCCCTGGGTGGACTAGAAACATTTCAGATATAGTCAGGAAGGGGTAGTACAATTTGGATGGCTAGGGATGTCCCTGAAGTCCCTTGATTATCGAAGGGAAGGTTGGACATTCTAAATAGCCCATAGGCTTTTAAACCAACAAAAAAATATAGAAAATGGACTCAATCTCTTTGTTTTGAACCTAGGTTACAATTGCATGAACTAAGCAAGGATTGGATTCTGGGTCTGCTTGATGGTGTATTCACTGTCACATTTCAATGTTGTTGGTACAGATTTTTGGAAATATTTGTCATCTAATATTATTTGAATGCAATATATTTCATGTGTGGCATCCATGGCATCTTTTTATATTTCCTAAGCAGATCAGGAGGCCTTTGTAGATCCAAGATATTAGTCTTAATCATCGCTTGAAAGCATATACTGTAGTTGATACATTTTGTGAATATGCTTCATCTACATCATTTTAGCCGGTCGACTGAAAAGCCCATTTTCTGCTCAAATAGGATCCCAAATTTGAGATACATTTGTTATATCTAAAAAGTTAGAACTTGTTCATCTTCATTCCAATGCATTTGTTTCATTGTAGATGTACATATGGTCTCTTTAATACTTAGGAAAGTAAATTACATCAATGCAACAACATAAAATCGTAGAATAGAATAACAATGATGAATCAACTGTGCATGTAAGTAACATGGATAAATAGCAATATATTGACTTAGTTGGATCTAGCTTAATGGTGCCCTACAAGGGAATGAGCTCACTTGCATATAAGATTACCACTCATTGTTGTATTTTTGATAACATCTTTTCTATTTAATTCATCGAGAGTAGATGTCGCATACAAGACTTCCTGCTGCAATGAAACATGTTTGTAGAACGACACTTAATATATTTTCTTTTATTATGCAAAGTTCCAATTATATCGTACATAGATATTTTTAAAAATATAGATTCTTAGTACATTTTCTTTTATTTTGTTACATCGGTGGGGTTTATGAGGTGAGAGGACGATTCTTAGTATACTTCAAACGATATGGTCTTTTACAAAACTCTCGACTGCCGTTCCACACGTTAAAGAATAAGCCAAGTATTTCAGCAGGTAGTGCTCCACTGAATTCTTGCACCAGGTCCCGGTCTATACGGAGAAGGGTGACTAGGGACTTGAATTCAACTTTTACTTTTCCTAGTTCGCAATTCTTTGTCACCGTCTACGCAGAGATGGGTAAATTTAGAACCTTGAATTCAATATTTTCTTTTTCTATCGCAATGCTTGAATTTAGCAGGGATTATCAAAATTACAATATCTTTGCACTCAAAAAAAGCCACAAGTGCACATAGGCAGTTGTCTGCGTAATTTGTTGAGAATGCATAACTTCATCCGACTTGTTTTATTGCTATGCTTTATTTGCAGTGGTGATGCTCAGTCCGGTAACAGGTTCAAGTGGAAGTCAGAGGGACGTGGCTTCTCTATTGGAATTCAAGAATGCAGTCACGCAGGATCCCCTTGCTGTTCTAAACACCTGGAACCACACCCTCCACATTTGCAATTGGACAGGCATCCGCTGCAACACTGGTAAAGGGCGTGTTGTGAGATTGGATTTGAGAAACATGAGCTTGGAGGGCGTTCTACCCCCACAGCTGGGGAATTTATACTTCCTTCGATACATAGACCTCTCCTTCAACAAAATTGGGGGCCAAATTCCCTCTGCTCTGGGGCGCCTGCGCCGCCTCAACTTCCTTTTTCTCCATGAAAACCTGCTGGAAGGCTCTGTTCCTCACTCTCTCGGAACATGTCTGCGTTTGAGGCATCTCCACTTATCCAAAAACCAGCTCAACGGAAGCCTTCCATGGCAACTAGGTAATTTGCGCGACCTGCAAGTCCTGACATCCTGGGGCAATCGCCACACGGGCAGAATTCCCACGGCGTGGGTAAATTGTTCTATGCTTCAGCTTATTGATTTAGCTGATAACGATTTGGAAGGCACAATTCCTTCCCAAATTGGATCTCTCACTAAGCTTGAGGTCATCAACTTGGACAGCAACCGAATCAGTGGAAAATTCCCAGCTTCTCTGATGAATTGCACAGAGTTAAGAAATCTATCTTTTTATAATAACTCGCTGAGTGGGGTGATTCCATCGGAGATAGGCATCAAGCTTTCCAATCTGGAGTACCTGGTTCTGCAACAAAATAAACTCAGCGGGGTGATTCCAAAATCACTGGGAAATTGCTCGAGGCTTTCTGTGCTTGAATTAGCGTTGAATGAATTGAGTGGCGTGATACCTGAGGAATTGGGTAATCTTGTCCTTCTAACCGCCCTCCATCTGTTTGACAATCATTTCGTTAGGGGAAGTGGAAGTGCGAATGGTGTTCCTATATTGAATGCACTTACTAACTGCTCCCGTTTGAGAAGGTTGGATTTGACAAACAATCATCTTGAAGGTACACTGCTTCCTTCGCTGGGTCTGCTTTCTCCGCTTCTCTCCTTTTTCTCACTAGAAAGCAACAGCATAAGAGGTAACATACCTGGACAGATCGGCAATCTCACAGGACTCACAGAATTGTATTTGGGTGGCAATTCCTTTGACGGAGCCATTCCTTCTGCGATTGCAAAGCTTCCCAATTTAGTGATGTTAAATCTCAGTCGCAACCAATTGGAAGACCCCATTCCAATGGAATTGGGTTGGATGAAAAGCCTGGAATACATTATTTTGTTCGAGAATTCTCTGTCTGGAACAATCCCCAAGAGCCTGGGAAGCCTTGAGCATCTAAGAGAGCTGGATTTAAGCATCAACAAGCTGAACGGAAGCATAGCGACACACCTTGGAGACTGCCCAAATCTTGACCTCCTTGATGTGTCATATAATCGTCTCACAGGAAACATTCCTTTGGAGGTTGCCGATCTTCATAATTTTCAGTTTTATTTCAATCTATCGAACAACCAATTAACTGGGCTGGTTCCTGGATTGCTAGGGGGAATGCAAATGGTGCAAGAAATTGACCTCTCTTCGAACAAATTATCAGGCCCAATTCCTAATGATCTTAGTAGCTGTGCAGGACTAGAGTACCTCAATTTATCTCACAACAAGCTTCAAGGAACTCTTCTAGCATCCTTTGGTAACCAACTGAAAAGCCTTCAAGGCATTGATTTGTCTTTCAATAACTTGTTAGGGTTACTTCCAACATACCTGGGAAAGCTGAAAATGCTTCAGCATCTAAACTTGTCATATAATCATTTCTCAGGACCAGTCCCCTGTTCTGGAGCATATAAGCAGCAGAATATCACTTCATTTTTAGGGAATCCCCAGCTCTGTGGGAAGTGGTTGGGTTTGCAAGATTGTCCTCAGGGGACGCATCATCATGATGCGTTGAGCAGAAATATTGTCTTGGGTGCTTCAATTGGCACTGTCTTCGCACTGTGTTGCATTTTGGGGGCATTTTACATTTTCCGCAGAAGATTTAAAAGGCCGTCAATTATAAATAGTTTGTTGGGGCAAGGTTTCATGCAAATTTCTAGCCAGGAACTTCACAGAGCAACCCAAGGATTTAGTGCTGCTAATTTACTAGGCAGTGGTAGCTTTGGGTCAGTTTACAAAGGGCTCTTGTCTGATAACAAGTTGGTGGCTATTAAGTTATTCGATCAGGACCCCGAAAATTCATATAAGCATTTCGCCAGGGAATGCAGAGTATTGAGAAAAATTAGGCACCGCAATCTTGTCAAAGTCTTGTCCTCTTCGTCTGCTGGAGATTTGAGGGCTCTGGTACTTGAGTTTCTGTCACAGGGAAGCCTAGAACAACACCTCCATATTGGAAAATCTTATTAAAATTTTAAAAAAATTATTTAACATTAACGTACATTATGGAATGAATCCATTTTTTCAAATTATAAATATATTTTTAAATTTTCATCAATTACATTATAAAATTAAATTTATGCACTCTTTAATCTTAGCCAGTCATATTCACTCTTTGTGCTTGAAAAGTAAAAATTAATTTATCATATTAAAGAAAAGCACCGAAAGAAGATTATAAAATTGTACAAAAAGTTATTCAGCGGAGAACATCTTATGAAAACAAATACTGGTTGTAACATATTCTTGAAGCAATTTGGAGTGAAGAATAATGGAACATACCGAGGGTACTCGAGAACATGATGGCTTCAGACCCAAGAACACAATCTCCAACTTTTGAAAGCTGAATCTGCCCTCCCAGAAAAACCAGCCCTCTACTAAAGTTACATAACACCTTATAAATCTTAAGTGGTAGCTGGAGGTGGATTTCCCTCAGGAGGCTTGGGATCACCATTTTCAGCTGGCATAGCATGGCCTAATGTTTTTGTTCTCTGTTTCTCTATGTTAGGATTGGTGGTTGTATCAGCTCTTTCATTTTAAGATATTTTATTGTGAAGGAATATTGGAGGCTGGACCATTTCATTAAAATTAAAAAAATCATTCCAAAAGATTAATGTAGTGATGGTGAATTTTCAATCAGACAGCCATTCTTAAAAGGATACGTACTCAATTGACATAATCTGAGAATTTAATGATAAGAAATTGCAATGTAGGATTTTGCTAATTTTACTCAACTATAAATTGGAAATAGGGCTGGTTGTATTCAATTATATTTTTCAGATAATGGCATCTCATAAGCAGTCTCTTTTAGCTAAATTGTGAGTTGAGTTTTTCACTTTCATTTTAAATATTTTGTAGATTATTCTTCACAGTTTTCATTCTCTCTAGATTTTTGGATTTTAGGTTGTAAGTTAAAACTGGTCAGGCATGCAGACAAGCTCTCATAATTTTTAGTTGAAGAGATATTTGAAATTTTATTTGTAAATGATTTACATACAAATTAAAATTAGTAAAAATTTGATTTAAAGAAAAAAAAAAGATCAGGAATTTTTTTTTGGTCAAAGTATAATAATTTGTAAAAGATAATTGAAGTGTGCTTGTCATGACTTTCATCCATTGAATAGAAAAAAGATGACAAAAAAGAGGGATACATCTTTAAATAGTCCATGGGACCATATGATCATGGTGTTACGTTGGAAAAAGTTAATAGTTTTTGACTGAATAAAAGTTCAGGGTATTAGAGTTTAGCAATAGCTCAAAACAAGTTTTGCTAAACTCACTTATCCTTTAAGTAAACAAGATCAATTTGGTTTTATTATAAGAGTTTATGTTTAGGTAAAGGTTAATAAAATATCTTATACAAAGAATTACATTGTGATCTACCAGTCTCTCATTTCTAGAGAGTACAATATCTTTAGAACCTATTATCTTCATCACATTTCTAAGGAGTGAAATAGAGTAATAGGTTGCTTGGCCAAACAAACTTATGAATGAATGAAGGGTTGGAATGTTGTAGATATGAGACATTTGAATTTGGATTTAGCTCATACTTAAGAGCAATTAGTTGTGAAGTGATATTTGATTGACACCAATGCCAACAACAACTCAATAGGTCTAACATCAACATGAGTGATATTTGATTGACACCAAGCACAGTCTTTTCAAAAAATTGTGAAGTGTCCCTCATTAATCACAGCTTGCGCAAGTTCTTTCCATCAAACATTAATTCTTTTGTGGTTTGCGACTTGTGTCAATCCTTGATTGCACAATCTCATTTATCATTACTACTATTGCTTGCACATACCCGTTGTCTTTTTCCTACTGTTTCTCTACCCAAAGGGTTGTTTGTGCTTTGAGAAATGTTAAGTCACCTAATTTTACATTAACTCTAAGCTTTATTTTGAATGTATGGATTTTTTCTTCACATACTTACAACATCACTTACTATTCATTTATCAACTTTGATTATGGTGCGAGTAATTTGTTTACTTGGGAGGTTTTGAAAATTGTCTCTCACCTGACTACCGCCTTGCTGGAATAGTTTGAATCTTTTTAATTTACAAAATCACCCAATCAGACTTCACTCATTTGATTTTATTTTTGTTTAATGTTTTCTATCAATAAGGGTCCACATTCAACATGAGTGATATTTGATTGACACCAATCATGGTCTTTTCTATACGAATTGTCAAGTGTGTCTCATTAAAAATGACCCACAAAGAATAGAGCATAGAAACATGTACTTTGGTATTTTTTATACACAAGCAAAAATACTTCTTGCTGTCAAAACTTTATTTGTTTCATGATTTGTGACATGTTTCATCCCTTGATCACCCAACCTCATTTGTCACTACCAATATTAATTGCACATGTCGGTCATCTTTTTTGTATCGTGTCTTTCCCCAAAGGGTTGCATGTGCTTTGAGAAATGTTAAGTCTCCTAATTGTACTTTTTTTAGCTGTTCTTTTTTGCCCATGTTTTAGTTAGTCACATCTTTCAAGATATGTATACTACTAAATTTAATTAATTGTACTATTTCTCACCATCCCTTCTATTTAGTCACTACTTCAAGTCTCCTATAGACAGTAAGAAGCGATGTACATATTTAATTCTTCAATGTAAAGTTTCAAGTTCTCTTTTCTCTTTAGTACAAGTGTAGTAGTAGCTTAAGCATGGTGATGCCATGTATTGTCCAAGTATCTAATTATAGACATGAGGAGAAAACAACTACGATAATAGATGGGATGGAGCTACGATAATAGATGGGATAGACATAATTGGAAAGAATAACATAGATGGTAGCTCACCAGACGAGACTCCCCAAAAATGCACCTTCAACATTGGGGTGTAGAACCGGCTTCCGCAAGAATGCTCTACGATCATTAAGGGAAACCAAAATACATTGATTATCTTTTTAGTTTGGTCTTCTACTTCTTTAGCCCATTTTTCATTGCCCTAAAGGTGGAGTTAGAACACTATGCACTCTTTCATTGTAATTATGAATTCCTATTCTTCTTCTATATTAGCATTATGTGGATGATACCATAGTATTATTGGTATTCTCTTGGTAGATCATAGAAGAGCTCTATTAGGTTAACATAGATGATACAATTTTACTGTTTTCCTTAATGGCCAGGATCAAAGAGAGGCATGTACTCTTGAATTGAAGAACTCTTGCATTCATCTATCGCCTATCTTAGACATAATTTGGGTTCTATAGGGTATTAAAATTCTGTTGATTATGGTTTCATTTGAATTCATTCCATGAATGTCCCTCACTATGTCATATTTATCATTGACAGATGACATTGGAAGGCTTGCACAGACAATAACAAAGAATGGAAGGAATTGGAAAGAATACGAGAGGGCATCAAGGGCGGTTAGGGTGACCAACCTCCCTCAAGAGGGACGAAGTAGAGTAGTCCTTACGGTAATACTTGAGGTGACGTATGGATAGAGGTGAAATGGAGTAGCCTCGCCCTATCACAAGGCGGTGAGGTTTATTGGTGGATGAATACTCGTGGTCCCTATCTCAGTGAAGCGGAGTAGCTAAGCCAATGTTGGGGATGACTCGAGGGGATTTGTCCATGACCCGAAAGCTGGGGAAGTAGAGTACCTAGTCCCTGGGTGGGAGACAACTGCGCAATGGGTTGTCCAAGTAGGAGAGTTGGAGCTTGTGTTGGGCAGGCTATGTGGGTGAGTGTTGTGGAGCTAGATATCCATGAATGGTGGATCTAACGGGTGTTGCACTGGGTGCACATTGAGGTTACCTGAAAGGTTGGATTTGCATTGAGATTCGGTATCTCAAGGGCCTACGAGTGAGGTCTAGGATGGTAGATGGGATATGGTGTTCCAGAGGACTGCTCAAGGTGAGCCAAGCCATAAGGCAGATTCATAAGGGTGATCGAAGGTGTTGTGGTGCATGACTGAAATGGTGATATGGTTAATAGGCAAGGTGCTATGGTGGTACAACGAAGTTAGAAAGTGAGTACAGCGACCAAGGGATTGGGATGGACCATGGAACAAGAGCATGGAGGTCAAGTAGGTATGCATTACACAGGGAATCCATGGAGCTAGGATTGGAGGTGTGCATGAGTTGGTCTGAATGCAATGGATGCATGAGTAACAGGGTTCACCAACAATGTCATGTAGACAGAGACTGGCGGTCGCGGCAGTCAGCGCTCAGTGTTTGGATTCAAGGCTAGCTATGGTGGTTAGCTATCCCATGGGGAACAAATTGGCGCTTCAAGGTCTATGGTGGACTGGGGGAGCCCAACATGGGGCACCAGTGCTTTGGTAGCATGCAAGGAAGGACAAGAGGACTCAATTTGTTCAAAGGTGCTTTGGTAGTGCCAAGTATGCTTTGGTAGTATGCGCAGAGAGCAGGAGGACTCGGTGGTCCAAGTCACTCAGGTGGGATGTAGTGTTCAATAAGGGAGACTCAGGGAGTCCCGATGTACTTAGGCAGTGCAGTGTATATTCCAAGGGGGCATGCATAGTTGAGCAAGGTGGAGCTACGATGGTTCCAGGGCATTCAAAGTGGCGCAACGGTGATCAAAAGAACTCAGGGAGTTGAGATCACAAAGGTTAATGTTAGTAGCTTGGGTCTTATGGGGGATGCCATAGTCGAAAGCATAAGGTGGCCAGTATAAGAGGGGTTCAATAGGGTTGGACAGGAGTAGAGCATTGGGCTCGAGGATGCGTGCGAGGAGCAACAAAGGAAGCAGAGCCTAAGAGGTTCGACATGCACTTCTATTTTGCGAGGTGTATGTTTATGTAGTCAGGTGGTGGGCACTTAATGTTTGGGGTAAGGTGTACCCTGGGAGCAAGAAATGGACTTGTCCGCAATGGGAGTCGGGAGTAAGGCTTGCCAGTGCCGCGCGAGGTTGTAATTCTCAGGGAGAGGCTCATCCTAGGCATGAGATAAATCTAGCCCTCTAACAATATCATTCTTCTGTTTTATGAAAAATAAAAATAAAAATGGGAGACCTGTAATTATTAATAAAAAATAAAAATATAATTTAATAGCATGAGACCCACAATCCTTAATGGATCGTCCATCTTTCATGAAAGAAGCGGAAAATGTCTCATCCCAATACCTAGTGGAATTAAAAAAGAAACATATCTTCATTTTGGATGTGGTTTCATTTTGCCTTAAAGTTTCTTCCTGCACGGCGAGACTTTTCATGAACCAGTTAATGCTCTTGTCCATTGCCGTGAAATAAGTTCCCAAAGCACCTCAGCACGACACAGCAGTACAACACTATTTCTCTAGTTGACGTTAACAAAGAACACTTTAATGAACTGTTACTGAAAATTTATGTAGCGTGATTTGTGGGCTAATACAACATGCATCTCTTTGGGAAGGACTAGTCAATGGAATTTTCAAGATGAATGGAGATAGAAGGGAACATAAATTGTGTCTTGTTTTCGGTTTGGATTGTTTCTGCATTTGCAATGCAGTTACATCTCTGAGAATTGAAATTGGTGCGAACCCCGCGTCGACTCGCTGATTTATGTGGTCTATACAAACTTAAATCTTTGTTGTCAAAGGAAGCTTCTCTGTTAGTTCAAAATTCGATCTTCTAGAGGAAGAGTAGATTCTCTATGTGAATTCAAACACAGATGTTTTACATAAAAAGCGACTTCTTCGCTAGTTGAAAAATATAGTTTAAAATCGAAAGGGGGCTTCTCTGTTAGCTCAGGCCACCCATTATTCAAGGGAATGGAGGTCCGCCACCAGCCCTTTTAACATGGCTTATCTATGATGACAAGCAACGCTCTTACACGTCTTAGCCATATGATTGATTTCTTCCAACACTCACACACCCTGTGACCTGCATTCCTCAAATTTTCAGCTACAGTCAATGTCAATGTAGAAAATATTAAAAATATAATCGTAAAATCAGTAAAATATGGAAAAAGTATGGAGAAACAATGGTGAGAGTCTATTGTATTAGTCAATTTGAATGGAATTGATAATTGTTTTTATGGAGTATTAGGGCCCGTTTGGTTGGGGAATTGAAAAATAATGCAAATCATGGTTATCTACACCCTGGGTATGCAAACCCCGGTTATGCTTTTTTGGGACTGTTTGGTTGCCCTAGAAGATGGATTTGTAAATCCACATTCTCCGTTTGGTTGTCAAATTGAAAATAGGAATTCGAATTTATGAAATTCTCATTCTCTGTTTGGTTGAACATTTTCGAATCTGCACTTTGAATTAGAATTTGAGTTTGGGTCTCCATCTTCTTCATTTGGTTGTTCATTTCAAATTAGAATTGGAATATGACACCGATTTTTTATTTTTCATTTTTTAAAATTAATTTATGATTAGTCCATTTTGATATATTTATTATATTTTATTGACCTATGTTAATTAAATTTATTAAATTTATTTATAAATAATTATATTTATTATTTATTATTATATTTAATTATATTTATTATATTTTGTTAATTTATTATATTTATTTCAATTTTAAATTTTAAAGTTAATTGAACTTGAATTTGTGTATTTAATCCATCATAAGAAATCAATAAATAAATTAAAAATTAGTATTAAAAAATATTAGGTTCTAATTAGTCAAAATTAAATTGTTTAATGAAAACTCTCAATTGATACAATAATATATATACTATTCCAATACAAATACTAATAATAAAAAA
>MU227358.1:30878-65596 GCA_018584345.1 Thuja plicata
TCACTTTGAAGAAGTTCTATTGGTTTATCTGAGGGACTAATTGTAAAATGATAATGAAACTATTACACATGTGAAAGAAAAAGGACTTATCTTTATTGATTTTGAAAAAATAGTACATCCAGATCCACGTTATACATGTTGATTAAAAACTATCCAAATATGTGAAATTATATTATATTGTATTATCTTTTCTTTACATTTTACATTATGTATATATATGTGTTTGAGTGGCTTTCGCACCTCTTTAAGGTGAAAAGAAACAACCCTTATTATAAAATATTTTGAAAAAATAATAAACTAACTAAAAAATAACTACCTAACTTTTGGATTTGGCTTTGGTCGAAAATCCAAAACACATTGTGAAAAGCTCAGATTTTTGTTGGAGATAGGAAATTTGATTTCCCGAACTGGGCCAGTTTTAGATTTTTAAAATTTGACCATCTTCAGCCTCTGTCGACATCATCTTTGTAGAAGGTTGAAATTCCAACATTTTTTGAAGGCTTCAATTAGTTAGTTTTATTTGTTTGTTTCATAAAGCTTCCTTCATTTAATTTTTTTAGTATGGACAAACTTGCTTCTTGATAATGGATTGGGACTTCTAAATTCTCAAAATTTAGGGTACCACCACAATATTTGTTGGCAAATATGATCCACTAAGACCACTTTATCTTCAGGATACCGGGGCAACCTCTTAGAAAATCAGGAGAAGGCTCCTATCCAAAGATAAGAGAAACTCGAGAATTGGATGAAAGAGCAGCCAAACTGACTAATTGCTGAGATGGCTTCTGGTGAGAATCTTCTTTCTGGGCAACCTTGAAGTTCCCAACATATTCTTATTGTGAATGCATCATTCACAGTCGTGTATTCTTCAAAGCTCCAATGCAATTGCAAATTTGGATAGAACTCAAATATTTTGGTGTTGTCATCAAAGTTCTAGATTGTTGGTAAGCCGGGCCATAGGTTCCGAGTCGCTAGAGTGTAAATCAGGTAAGAAGACATGTAGAATTGTTTGAATCCTTGAAAAGAGCTCATCCAGGATGCAAGCTTCTCACACAGAATTTTTGCCCAATCAATGAACATATTTTTAGCATAGACATCTTGAACAAGGAAGAAATTATGTTCAACGAGATCTAAAATCTCAAGCTTTCCATCCAATCTGGTCAACAAGGCTATGATATCAACAATTTCCCTCTTTAAGGTTGTTCTAAAGAGAGTCTTTGACATCTTAATTTTCTTTGATCGAGGGGTCTGGAACCAGGTCCTCTGCATGTCTTCCCTCCTCAGAGTCTTCTTTTCATTGAACATAGACACAGAAGAACCAAAGTCGATATCGCAATACACATCTTTTACCAGAATGCCAAAAGTGGATTGAATTAGGGCTTTATCAATTAACAACAAAATAGATTGATCTGGGAAAAGGATTTTCTTTGCCACTGGGTCGTATTTCTGTATACATTCTCTGACGAGCTCAAGATCTTGAACTGCCATTGGAAATCCTGCAACTTCTACCAGACCACTATCCTTGAGCTTCTGCATAATAGGGTGAACTGGATGAGAATTCAATCTTCTATGCAAATCTCTGAGATCAAAGAATCTTAGAGATGTGTCGGAAACTTCTTTCAACTCACTCTCAATACCAATTAATCTGTCATAACCAGAAGCCTTGATTACCATTTACTATAAAATTGAGAACATAAGTGAAGACAAATGTCCTGCTAAGAAAACATGATGAGCAACAAATGATGGAGAATGCTGAAGAAATAGCCACCAAGATCTGAACGTTGGCGCCACATGAATGTCATTAAGGTGAGCTTAACGGTTGTAACGGTAGGATTAGCATTTAATTTTAGTATTCAACGACTATTTCAACTTCCCGTTTTGAGGAACATAACGGCCTCAAAATCTGAACATTTACATTTAAATTTTATGTTCGTTAGCCACTTACTGAAACACATCCTTAGCCTTGTGGAAAAACAACATACTTTCCTTCTGATGCCGAAATGCATAAGCATTAGACCATTTTTCCTTGTACGGGAAAAGAACATAAGATAATACTTTTCCCATGAGCCTGTTTCCTTTAATCTGGAAAAGTATCCTGACGGCTTCACCCTTTATCCTTTTCGTACTTAAATGACTTCTTATCCGTCGGGAGTACTTACCCTGTTATAAGCTCTTTTTCACTTGTGTCAGGGTTGCACCTCTGAGACCAACTTTTTCGGATGCTGCATGATCATCGTTACCACTCCGCAACTTGATATCTCCGAGAGTTGAAAAACTCTTTTTACGAACAACAAGCTTTATGAATCATTTATGAAAATCACATGTTTACCTTTCGGAAAAACACATGATCATTATAGGTGAATACTTCTCATTCGAAAGACTCTATGACTGCCCTTTTCTCGACACACCTAAATCACCTAAACACCGAAAGAAGCAGAAGTATTGAAAACCCGCTAGGCTCAAATAGGCAAAGAGGATAATTTTCTAATAAGCACATTAGGGGAATGTTTCAGGATGAATGAGAAGTAAGTCACCAAAGAACAATTATACCCCCTAGGACCTAAAGACCCTAGACTAAAATTTGGCAACAGGAAGATTACTATAACTTGATCTATTATTATGCGATCTAGACATGAAAGCATGTTTATTAGATTTAAGTATCCCAAATTGAATGAACTTAGCCTTTTCTTGACCTAAAAGTGTTTGAAAGATAGCATAAGGTAATTGATTTGCTAACAAAGAAAGAGCTAATTGAGAATGAATATTAGTAATGAATTGTTGAAGTTGTCTAGGAAGACATTTTTTTAAGATGATATAAATTGATCAAATATTAGATAATGTTATTCCTAAACTAGTTAATTGACTTTGAATATAATCAAATTTAAGAAAAAATGCATCCATAGTTGAGAAATCTGTATACCTGAGATCCTCCAATTGATCTTGGAGTTGAATCTTGCGAGATTAATTGGCGCTGTCAAAAGTGTTTTGCAAAATCGCCCAAGCTACATGTGCTTCAGTACATTGGGAAATTAAGACATATATAAATCTGGATTTAAGGAAAGACCTATAAGGCCAAGAGCCTCATCATTTTTATCATTCCATTCATTTTTTACTGCTTGAGGAACAACAGGAGGAGGAACGGAGGTGGGGTCAGTTGCAACATCAATGATATGTCGGAAATGAAAGATAAACCTCATACGAGCCTTCCACACATGATAATTGGAAGTACTTAGTTTAACTTCTGGGATTAAAGCCGACACAATGAATTAAAATAAACTGAAATACAAGTTGTAGAATATAATAATGAAGCTAGAAAGCCAATTTAACGCGATTGGTAAATACCAATAGGCGAGAATTTTTAAATATTAAATTTTTTTTTTTTTTTGGTTTTAAATGATGAAACAAATTTTTAGAGCGATAAAATAATAAGTTAGCTATTGAATTAAGTTTATAACCAAAAAGGGGAAATGGGTTTAAGGTATTTTAAAAAATGATAGGTGAAATAGAATGTAAATAAGTTTAACTTTTTTCGTTAAAAGATTTTAGAATAAATTGATAAATTTAAACAAATTTGAATAAATCCTAATAATACACCAAGAATCAAATGATAAGAGACCTATAGAAATCAGAAACCGTTGGAATAATAATTAGCCTACAGATATAGAAAAAAAACATCCAAAAGAATCTGATAACTCTGCAATGAAATAATGAATAATAAAAAAAACATACTAATGGCAGGAAAATATAGAGATGCTGCCTAAAAATATGCAAGACTAAGCCTGAAAAAATTATCAACAGGCTGGTCAAATCTTGTAACCAAAGGTGAGCAGAGGTAGCATGCAAGGCTACATGAGCAGCTGTTGTGCAGGAGGGGTGGGCACCGAAGGAACAAAGGAGAGGGAAGCAAGGTGAGACAGCAGCCAAGAAGGCTGCAAAGGAGATGAAATGAAAGAGAAAAGCAAGATGAAATGAATGGCTGCGTAGAGGGAGAGAGAGGTCTGCTACGCAACAAGGGGATGATATAAAAGCAAAGCTAAACAAACTAAACGACGCTAAATGCTCTAGAAGTATGGGCTGCGCTAAGTAGGCAAAAGTTGTGCAAAGCAATAAAATGATTCAGATATTTAAAAAAAAAATCCAGAGAGCTGCGCAATGTTATGTAAGTTTTAAAGTTTTAAATGGGAGAATTTAACTGCACAAAGTCTGCGCTCCACCTTGCTTTGCTGTGAAGAAAGGAGAAAAGACAAAGAGTATATAAAGTTGTGTAATGTTGAGGAGAGGTTAAAATGATGCGCAAAGGGCAAGGAGAGGCTGAGCTAGAGACAACAAAAATGCTTAATGCTGCTAGCAATGTGATAAACAAAAGAGATTCTTAAAATGCAGTGCTGGAGGAAGGCAATTCTCAATTATTACAATAAAAGACAAGAGTTACTTCTCAATATAATAGAGGTCTTTGATTTATAACTAATTGCTACTAAAATAAATAATGAATAACAATAAACATGTGTTGATTGATGAAGCTGCTAAGAAAAATTACGGGGGACATAACTTTTAAATGCACCGTTGGATTTTTCCAAAATTTTAATATATTTTTACAAACCTACTTATCTAAAACTCCACCGAAGCGATTGTCAATATTTTGATAGTTTGAAAGTTATGAATGAATGAGTGTGGGTCTATAAAACTATCTTCAAAATGATAGTCACAAAAATGTTTAAATGGTTTGCATAAAAGAAAAATATACAAACAAAGATTAAAAAATAGAGATATATAACCTTGCAGATAAATATGCTTGAATAACCTGCAAAGCATTAGAAAGATAGATTTCTAAGAATAAAATATAGAGATATATGGAAATAACAGAGATCAGCCTACACCAAATGTTAGAGAAATAGATTAAGAAATCGATTTAAAGATAAAGTACAGAATATGCAAATCTGAAATCTTCCCTTGTGGTTGCCTGACAGAGGGAAAAACCAAAAAAAGAAACTGGGTTTGGTGGTAAACCGTCCAAACCCCAAAAAAAATTCAAAAAGAAAACCTACAACAAAATTTAGATCATGAAACCCTGCAAACACTCAAAGAAGGATTGTTAGTGGCTCTGATACCATGTTAGAAAAATATATAAAATGAAATGAAATACATGAATGGATCCAAGAGAGTGAAGCAAGGAAATGTATTACCAATGGATGAATGTTGAAACAAGAACAATCAACAATAGCAATGAGAAGCTCCAAGCTCAACACTAAGACAATATTTTTGAAAGGGGAAAACTAAGAAAAAACCCCTTGTGCATAAATATGAATGAGACAAGAAGCCAAGATAGAGAGAGAGAGAGGGAGCTTGAGCAATACCTCATTACAATATTGCAAGAATGAGAATGAGAGAAGAGTGAAGAAACCCAACTTGTGAGAACCAAGTTAGAACCAAGTGAGAACCCTAGAACCTTGAGAAGTGTGTGAGAGCCATCTCTTAAGTAGAGATGAGTGGAGGAGTTTGCATGTAACTCCCATACTCTATGTGTGCCACATTCACATTTGGTGTGTGCTATGTGTAGGAATCCTCTTAAAGAGGAATATCTAATTTCCTTTATTAAAAGAATTACATCTATAAAACATAACCTTGATATATCTTTTAATTACATAGTTACCAAGGAAAGATTAATTCTAACAAGTTCTCCTTGTTTTTTTATAAAAAATCTTTAATGTTTCATAACGGCAATATTGAGAATCATAGAGGTGTATTCACAAAATATGTATAGTTATGACATTTGGTTGTAAGTTTTTACTGGCAGATAGAAGCAATTGCATAAACCCTAGTAAAGGGTTGCGATTCCATAGTCAGATGACAATTCTTTTACAACAAGTTAATTTGTGGAAATAAAAATAAGGATTATTTATCAAGACCAAAATCTTACTTGACAATGGACTGGGCTAGCTTTCATTGAAAGTCTATTTGTTTACCCTAAACATGAGGGTTCTTTTTTGATAATAGTTTTTCCATCAGTTAAACTCTGGAACTAAATGTGAATGATTTTTTACCACACGGTTATTGATTTCATTTTAAAAATATTGAACCCTAGTCAAAGGGTTTATTATACAAAATACTTATTTCTTAATTTTATGATACTCAAAAGAGTGAAAGATTTTATTTCTTAATGTATCCATCTATAAGGGAGTATATATATGTACGAGAGAATGAAAATGGTGGAGTGAAGTGCGTGTGCAGAAAGTTGTTAAGGAGTTGGAGCTCAATATAATTACAGGTTTAGGAGTGGTTTTTCTCGCGCATATTTCAGTTATGTTGTAAAAGTTTCTTTATCAACTCATACAATTCTGTTATTTAATTATGATAACATTCGTTTCAATTGTTTAAATATTTCAGTTATGTTGTAAAAGTTTCTTTATCAGCTCATACAATTCTATTATTTAATTATGATGACATTCGTTTCAATTGTTTAAATTTGTGTGAGAAAAACTTTATCAAAATACTGTGATTCACCCCCTCTCATATATTCTCACTTCCAACAACTTTTCCTATCCCGGTCTATACGGAGATAGGTGACTAGGTACTTGAATTCAATTTTTACTTTTCCTATCCTGTTTCCTTCGGAATGTTTGGTTATCTTGGGTTCTATTGATTGCTTTGGTCTCACATGGATTATTAAAATTCCACCATCTTTGCACACAAGAAAACCCACGAGTTCACAGAGGTAGTTATTCTACGTGATTTGTTGAGAATGCATAACTTCATCCGAGTTGTTTTGTTGTTATGCTTGTTTGCAGTGGTGAAGCTCAGTCTGGCAACAGGTTCAAGTGGAAGTCAGAGGGATGTGGCTTCTCTATTGGAATTCAAGAATGCTGTCACGCAGGATCCCCTTGCTGTTCTAAACACTTGGAACCACACCCTCCACTTTTACAATTGGACCGGCATCCGCTGCCACACTGAAAAAGGGCGTGTTGTGACATTGGATTTGAAAAACATGAGCTTGCAGGGCGTGCTGCCCCCCCAGCTGGGGAATTTGTCCTTCCTTCACTATCTCGACCTTTCCTTTAACAGAATTGAGAATTGAGGGCCAGGTTCCCTCTGCGCTGGGGCGCCTGCGCCGCCTCAACTTCCTTTATCTTCACGCAAACTTGCTGGAAGGCTCTGTTCCTCACTCTCTCAGCAATTTGCACAACCTGCAAGTCCTGTCATATTGGGTGAATCGCCACATGGGCAGCATTCCTGCGGCTTTGGGAAATTGTTCTATGCTTCGGTATATTGATTTATCTTATAAAAATTTGCAAGGCACAATTCCTTTCCAAATTGGATCTCTCACTAAGCTTGAGCTACTCAATCTAGACAACAATCGGCTCAGTGGAGAAATCCCAACTTCTGTGCTGAATTGCACAGAGTTGAGAAAAGTGTCTTTTTTTAATAGCTCACTGAGTGGGGTGATTCCATCGGAGATAGGCGCGAAGATTTCCAAGCTGGAGTACCTCGTTCTGCCACAAAATAAACTCAGTGGGGTGATTCCCAAATCACTTGGAAATTGCTCGAGGCTTTCTGTGCTTGAATTGGCGTGGAACGAATTGAGCGGCGTGATACCTGATGAATTGGGTAACCTTTTGCATCTGACCAACCTCAATCTATTTTGTAATCATTTCGTGAGTGGAAGTGGATGTGCAAACGGTGTCCCAATATTGAATGCACTTACTAATTGCTCCCTGTTGAAAAGGTTGGATTTGACGGACAATCATCTTGAAGGTAGGCTATCGCCTTTGCTGGCTCTGCTCTCTTCGCTTCTCTCCACTTTCTCAATAGAAAGCAACGGCATAAGAGATAACATACCCCAACAGATCGGCAATCTCACAAGACTCACAGAATTGTATTTGGTTGGCAATTCCTTGGATGGAGCCATTCCTTCTGCGATTGCAAAGCTTCCCAATTTAGGTGTATTAAATCTCAGTCGCAACCAATTTGAAGGCTCCATTCCAATGGAATTAGGTAGGATGAAAAGCCTGGAATTCATCATTTTGTACAACATTTCGCTCTCTAGAACAATCCCCAAGAGCCTGGGAAGCCTTGAGCATCTAAGGCAGCTGTATTTAAGCATCAACAAGGTGAATGGAAGCATACCGCCACAACTTGGAGACTGCCCAAATCTTGAACTTCTAGATGTGTCATATAATCGTCTTACAGGAAACATTCCTTTGGAGGTTGCCAATCTTCATAATATTCAATTTTATTTCAATCTATCCAACAACCAATTAACTGGGCCGGTCCCTGGACTGCTTAGGGGAATGCAAATGCTGCAAGCAATTGACCTCTCTTCCAACAAATTATCATGCTCAATTCCTAATGAGCTTAGTAGCTGTGCAGGACTAGAGTACCTCAATTTGTCTCATAACGAGATTCAAGGAACTCTTCCTGCATCATTTGGTAACCAAATGAAAAGCCTTCGAGACGTTGATTTGTCGTTCAATAGTTTGTCAGGGTTACTTCCAGCATACCTGGGAATACTGAAAACGCTCCAGCATCTAAACTTGTCATACAATCATTTCTCAGTACCGGTCCCCTGTTCTGGAGCATTTAAGCAGGAGAATATCACTTCATTTTTAGGGAATCCCCAGCTATGTGGGAAGTGCCTGGGTTTGCAGGAATGTCCTCAGGGGACGGGTCATGATGATGCGTCGAGCAAAAACATTGTCTTGGGTACTTCAATTGGTACTACCTTAGCATTGTGTTGTATTTTGGGGACTTTTTACATTTTCCTTAGGAGAGTTAAAATGGCGTCAATTATAAATAGTTTATTGGAGCAAGATTTCATGCAAATTTCCAGTAAGGAAATTCACAGAGCAACCCAAGGATTTAGTGCTGCTAATTTACTAGGCAATGGTAGCTTTGGGTCAGTTTACAAAGGGCTCTTGTCTAATAACAAGTTGGTGGCTATTAAGTTATTCGATCGGGACCCTCAAAATTCATATAAGCATTTCAACAGGGAATGCAGAGTATTGAGAAAAATCAGGCACCGCAATCTTGTCAAAGTCTTGTTCTCTTCGTCCGTTGGAGATTTGAGAGCTCTGGTACTCGAATTTATGTCACAGGGGAGCCTAGAACACCACCTCCACATGGATGAAACTGGTATTTGTAGCTTGAGTTTGAAGATGAGTTTGAATATTGCACTTGATGTGGCACATGGGATTACATATTTACACCACGATTGTTATCCCCCTGTTGTTCACTGCGACTTGAAACCCTCAAATGTGTTAATGGACGAAACCATGACAGCCCATGTGGCTAATTTTGGAATTTCCAGGCTATTGACGTCCTCTGTTTCTGCAAGTAGCAGCACATCTAGACTGAAGGGAACAGTAGGCTACCTTGCTCCAGGTAAACACCCTAACCCCACATTTTTACAAAATTTAACTGTTTGTCTTGGGTTTTTTTCCCATATATTAGTTGTCATCTCAACAATGAAATCACTTTTTACTGATGCAAGAATATGGATTGGGAGGACGAGTGAGTAGGAAGGGAGATGTTCACAGTTTTGGGATACTCATCCTTGAAATGGTGACTAAAAGGAGGCCTATTGATGATATGTTCAGTGGGGACAACACTTTGCGGAGATGGGTGAGAAGAGCATTCCCTGAGGCAGTGGAGGGAGTGGTGGACAGAGAGCTGCTGGTTGATCAACAAACAGTAGGAGCGTCAAGCAGTAGAGCTACAACTGAAATTACCGGTGAAGAATTAGAATCCTGTGAGCATGGCAGTTGCCTACTTAGTTTGATTAGATTAGGACTAAAATGCGCAAGGGAAAATCCAGCGAATAGACCAACAATGAGAGAGGTGGAGGGTATGCTGGAAAAGATGGTGTATGGCAGGGCATATGGCAACTTAAGAAAGCATTCATCTGTGCAGAATCTGTTGACTGCAAGCAACGGAGCTGGCCATCTAAATACCAACACAAGTGAAAACGAGCAGTTAACTACAGACAATCAACTTTTAGTGCACATACATATAAAGCTGAAGTTAAATAATGTCTCGAAGAACTGTAAATTTTAAATGTCTTTCAAAACATTATATGAAAATAGATATTTAATTTTCTTGAACTTATTAATATTTTTAATATTTAAATAGTATGTCCAATATAAACTGTTGTCAATTATTAAATGCAGATTGCCATCAATAATTTTATTGTTGTATTGTGTTTTTAAGTTTTATAATAAATCATATTATAAATTTTATAATAATAATCTTTATGGTAAACTTATTTAAAAAATTTAAAACATCAATCTTAGTCTTATCTTCGTTGTTGTTTATTGTTCTTATCTTCGTTGCTGTTTACTGTTCTTTCTTTGTTTGAGACTGTGCATGGCCCAATTTTTTTGTTCTATGTTCTTATCTGCTCTTTCCTTTTTAGAAATCTATTATCTGTTGGAAAAAATGATAAAAGAATCTATTATATCTTGATTGAACCAAAAAATATATTAGTGATACACTGCAATGCATGTTTGTTATATTTATTTGTATTATAAAAGATTTGAACTCGATACCATTGAGATGTTGAACTTTGTCGAAATTAAAATACTTTTAACATTAATAATCTTAAAAGAAATTTAACACTATTTTTTACTCTTTGCATTCCTAAAATATTTTGTCAATGCTGCTTATTCATAGGCAGAGACTAATGTTTTCATATCTTTGGAGTGATTTTCCTATTAAATTGATTTTTATTCCCCTTTTTGCTATTTCCTGATTGGACAATGAATTTTTTCTTTGGAATTAATTGAAAAATATTTGCAGAACTATGGGGGCAGAGGTAATGTTTTGTAAAACTAGAAACATGGCTCCACGTATTTATTCCTTGCTTCTGTAGTTGGCAAAGATGCACAGGATATGCATAGAGGTGGCACTCAGGAAATATTTCACATGCCTAAATTGTGTGAGTACACATTTAATAGAGTAGTTCATAGAAACATAATTAGCAACATCATGAACACCAACATCCAGAAGGCCCAGTATTAGCCGAAAGAAAATTGGAGGCCAAAGCAGAATTATAAATAGCTGAACAACATAGGTTAACAAAGGGCGTGTTTCTGAAATCCCCCCTCAACCCAGACCAACCATGAAGCCAAGCCCATCAAAGAATAGAGTGCAATCCCTGGCAAACCAAACACCCACTTAGTGGATTCAACCAAGGCTTTTTTAGTTCTTGGTAGGAGAATTTGGGTTGATAAAAAAATATATAAACACCCAAAAATTGTGTACGACATGTCTCATGGTGAATACGCTTGTAAGAAATCCCATCATTTAAATATGCGTTAGTTTTAATCTGATTGTGGCTGAAGATGCATCCAATTGTGAGATTCAATAACTTGGATGCTAATTCTCAGATGCAGTAGATTACAAACTCATCTAAAAATTTAGTACACGCCGAACAGGCAACCAGCTAAAACCTAAATTCTCAAAATATTCAACTCCATAGTCCGTGATCTGGCCATAAGATGAGGCATTTATAATAATGATAAACATTACCCAGCAAGCATACTCTCACCATTAAGTGGCTTTCATATTAATGTATAAATGATCAATCCCATGGCAAACAAATTCCCATTGAAGTACAGAGTGAAAAACATGTTGGATAAACAAGTAGTGATAATCTATCTCTAAAACATACGGAGGGTCAATATAACGAATTTCTGAGTAAATGGTGGTTTTAAGAAAAAATATTATTTCTCCTCAAACTCTACATGCATGCAGAGGAGCAGTAGAATACTCCTACTCCAACTCCTACAATTCCTAATACAACCTGCACAGAGAAGATTGTAGATTCCTCAAAGCAACCAACCAACATTAGAAACTGAAAGCACGAGAACCCCAGAAATTGAAAGGAGTCGAAGCGCACCTGTAAGAATCCAACAAGCTAACACAATAGTATTATTGAGCACACCTCCCCTACTATAGAAGTCAATTTTCCATTTTTTGGCAAATGGCGGGACTATATTGCATGTATGCAACTCTTGTTAAATATAATTTTCACCACCTTTTCTAAGTTATCACGATTACAGTAAGCTAAAGTCAGTCCTCCCTTTTGCATGGGTTTTCATTTTCCCTTCACTCCAGAACTTGCACCGTTTCCCTTCACTCCAGAACTTGCACCGTGAAAATTCCAGTTAATGTTCATGTCCAGAGGGGCTGGGCTTAACCAGCACACTCTAATAAGTGTTGATCGGGCTTCGGTGGTCTCATCCATAATCTGTATGTTTTGCATTTGTCATTATCGAGACCGTTTGGTGGGGCGCAATGGGTATCCAGCCATATCGTTTGATATGGCTGGATGCCCATGAATACCAACACCGTACCAGTCAGACTCTATGGTTCGGTAGGGCGCAATGTGTAATACCCACTCATGTTTTACTTTTTAGTTGTGATGCCATACTCTTTTGGGCATTGGTTTCAGTTGATTGGCCGAATTCTTTTAGGCTACTTTCATGAGAGCTATTATTCTTTTAGTTGATGGTGACTATTGATTATGATGTTGTGGATATTATCATGATGTGATGATTTATGTGTTGATTATGTTGTACTTACCCCATACTTACATGTGTATGGTTATCATGTTTATGTATCTGTTTGCATGTTGTTGTGGTAGAGGACAGAGACGTAGTTACTTGCTTCGGCGAGATCCACATGTTCGACCGATCCCTATCATTGATTGCGATATTATATTATGTATGTACATGCGAGTTCTTTTGATGACAGGATTGCAGGTACATGGCATCGTCTTCCCTGAATTGGTAGGAGTGACCGTGCCCATAAATATTCATCTCAATGGTAAAGAGGGGAGGTAACATACAGATCCAAAACCCTAACCTAAGCCTAATCGTCCTAATGTTGGATGAGTTTCAGTATAACTACTATATCCGAATTTGTCTAGGTTGACAAAATTCAAATACCCTTTCTCCTGAGTATGTGTGTGTTTTGCTTGTTTATGCTTTTAGGTGATTTTTGGATTATTGAGTATTTTTCATATTCTGTGATTTAATGGATTATAGTTGAATTAATTATTTAATTATGTCCTAAGTTTATTTTAAATACTTAATTAAATTGAAATATTTGAATATTTTGATTTAATTAAATATTTAATTGAAAACTATAGTAAATGTGCTAATATGATTAATTAAATAGTTAAATATTTAGTTTCATGTATTATTGTGACATAAATATTTAATCTATTTAATTAAATATTTTATTAATTACATGTACATGAATGTGTTGAAAAGTATTTTCAAATTCAAATATCTTAACTTGTGATTAGGAGTCAAAATTGAGTTGTGGAAATAAAACATATTTTATTTATTTATTTTGCATTTACTTTCAATTTTCAAGTTGAGCCTTTTTAGGGATTGACTTGGGAGTTGTCATCAATTTTTGCATGTTTAGGTGAATTTGAATCTCTTTAGGGGGAATTGGTCATTCATTCTCTCATAACAGGTTTTTGAGATTTGGAGAGCTCTTGTTGATTTTGGGGTTTTGAAGGATCGTGGATTGTTGTGGATCCTTGTTGCTTTGAGGATTTCATAATTTTCTCTTGCTTGTGTGTGTGTGTGCGCTTAGATCTTCATAGTTGCCAGATCTGTGGTTGAATTGTGCTTGAAGGGTTTTAAAATTTGCTTTCCTCTTTTAAGCTAGATTCTTCCGTTTCTTGCATTGGAATTAAGGTAGGTTTCATTTTCTATGTATGCTTTCAATTTCGTAGATCTGAGGTTTTCATTGTTGGATTAGTGCATGTTTGTTGTTTTAGCTTTTAAATGGCTTAATTCTTGTTTATATATTTTCGGGTGTTTATAGAAACCCTATATCTAAATTTCTTTCATTCTATATATACTTAGCATTGTAGGGTTATGCTGTCAAAATTTCAGGAAGAAATTTTCTCTAAATCTCTTAGAAAACAAAAAAATTAACCCTTTGTATAGTTTATACTATAGGAGAAATTAAATTTATGGTTTATTATGGTTTCGATGTTTTCAGGTGTTTATAAGAAGCTTAGATCTATTATTTTCATGTTAAAATATTTCTTAGCATAGTACCCTTATGCTGTCAAAATTTCGTGAATAGATCTCTCATTAATCTCCTAGAAATAAAAAAATCAATCCTACCTATAGTCTAAACTATAGGGAAAAATAAAATAATTAGTTCCCTTGCATTTGCTTTGAGAAAATTAAATCATTTCAAAAAAAATAATTCTTTGTAAAAGATACAGATTGGTTAAAATAATTACACCAGTGACAAAAATGGCTAAAAGACAAATTTGGAATTTCCTATTCTAAATTTCCGTTTTCAGAAATTATAAAAAAAAATTAAATTAATAAAACTCTGTTTATAAAAGGAAAAAGCTTTGTTATTAAATTTTGATTGGGAAAAAAGTGTTTTTTTTTTAAAAAAAAAATTAAACTGACAAACTTAAACCGCATGTTGAATTTGCTGTGGTTTTAATTTAAAAAAAATTATATAATGATGGGGAGGTGGGACCCCATCCCCACCCCCCATGGTAACCGAGAGCCGGTAGCCTTAGGACTGCCTTGGCAGCCTGTGCTACCAGTGGCAGTCACGGACTGCCTTGGCTGTCTCGGGACTACCCTGCGTAGTCGGTAGGTGGCGGTACAAAGGGGGTGGGGGGCCCGTGAGGGACCCGCTCCCCCCCAAAAGTCCTTTTTAAAAATGTTTTTTTTTTTATATTTTAAAATTTTATTTATAATGTCGGTTTTAATTAATGTGATTTTTAATTAAGGTTTAATTTAGTTAATAATTATTTTAATTAAGTTTAGATAATTTAGATTCTATTTAAAAGTTAAGTAATATAATTTTTATTTAACTTATATTAAATGGTACTTAAATTGATTTATTTAAAAATTCTAAACTAGAACTACATGGGGATGTGTAATATGAATGTAGATGTTAGATCTGATAGATTTATTTGATTTAATTAATGACTATCTTGACTAAATGATTTAAATACTAAGAGTAGTATTAAATAGATTCAATATAAATGGCATTATTTGTTCCAGATTAAATTATGCATTTGGTTGCTTGGAGGAGAATCGTAATTAAGATTAACTATATAGGGTATGCTTATAGTTCACCTTTTAGTCTTTTAAGACATTTTTATTTCTATGCATTCGTATGGATCTCTTGTGCTTACATATGTTGTTATTTGGGGGCATTAGATGACCTATGATATATACAGAGGCTTGGGGGGATGCTTATCTTTTTTGTTACTCTATGGCATGTGTGTTCATGATTTACCCTAAACTGACTATGTTGACCCTCATGATTCTGTTATCTATATGTGTACCTATGTGACCGTTCTTGATTGTGTGGGATACTAGATTTGGGGTACACTAGGGTTGTGACCTATGCTAGATCTGTTAGGATCTTTGAGCCTAGGGTAGGTTACCTAGATGTGTAGTAGGGGGTGGCTTGCAATAAGCTCCGTGTCCGTAAGAGACTACTGGATTTCTTATTGTGGAGTTTCTTTAATAAATGATAACTAAAGACATATTTAGAGATATTAAAATGGATTAATAAGATGTGTCCTCACCGATGCTTGAGTGCTAGTATAGGCTAAGATGGTGTTGAGAAGATGTTAGTTGCCTTGCGAGGTACCTGACATAGTTAGTGGCCTTGTCAGTCTGAGAGGTCATTAGCTCCGTGTATGGTCACTTAAGTGTCTGAATCTATTGGATTACTAGGAAGAGACTTAAGGGTCAGACGTACATGATGACACCTTCATTTACACATGCTAGATTTTCTATGTTGTCAGTTTCCTCTAGATTAGTGAGTCTTACCTATCATGATGATTAGTACACTGGATGAGAGAGCTATCAAGATTCCTTGCTTAGCGGTTATTCCTTCTTGGTTTTGGATATACGATTGGGATATGTTATTATCTCCTCTGTATGGTGGGGTGGACCTTTGTGGTTCCACATGGACGAGTGGTAGTGATTCTTTATCCATTGAGATTTGATGTCCTTGTACCAGGTGCTTGATGGTTTCTTACAGATGAGCTCTTTATGTTCCTTCATTTATTATGTAATTTCATTATTATAAATCTTGTATTAGAGTATCGCATGTGATACCTAATCTGGAAATTGTAATATTAAGTAGTTTAGAGTGATTACCACATACCCTGCAACATGTGCAGTGGATGTGAGTTTATAGTGGTTTCATGGTTATCCATGAGGATGTGGTTATGGATATGTAAGTTGTAATTGTTATACTTAATCAGATGGAATCTTTTGTTATATTGTTAGTTGTGTTTTGCTTTAAGTAATTCAATGTCATGGAACCCTTGAGTCGTGTAGTCTATGTGAGTGTAAGACATGTGTATAAATGGTAATTGCTTCC
This sequence comes from Thuja plicata, assembly GCA_018584345.1. Taxonomy (NCBI): domain Eukaryota; kingdom Viridiplantae; phylum Streptophyta; class Pinopsida; order Cupressales; family Cupressaceae; genus Thuja; species Thuja plicata. The sequence continues at coordinate 47,271 of MU227358.1, forward strand.
ACATGAACATATGTTTCATTATGTTAACTTTAAAAAAATTTATTCAGCACACATAGTGACATGTTCTAGGTTAATCTCTCTTGGGTTCTCTGGCGGGGCATTACATTTGGTATCAGAGCTCTAGTTTCTACACTAGGAACTCTGGAAATTGTACGCCCATTAGGTTGTGTCTAGCTTGAACTTGAAATTAAAACATAGACATACTGCACATTTATTTTTAAATTATTGTTTTATGGTTTATTCATTCATTAGTTCATGTTTCAAGCTATGTCGTGAATGTTGTATCTATCTCTATTTGATTTAGGAATTATTCCTGAGACATGAGAAAATAGACGTCGTGGTAGGGGTAGGTCTGGTTCCCGTTGGGGAGGGCAACATGCTAGCTCCTCCACTAGTATTAGAAAAGAGAGTGAGCAGCATCACGAAAGGGGTGAACAAAGAAGAGAGGATCAAGATGAGTCTGGGGGTATGAATACTAGGCAGATCCTTCAGGCTATCCTAGATCACCTTCTTGAGAGGGCCAGAGCGGAGTGGGAGGCATTTCATCACTCTCAGAAGGAGGAGAGACAGAGGGAGAGGTCTAGGAGCTCTCGTGGGAGGACTATATCAATGGATCCAATAGTGGTTGCAGCCAACCACATGAGAGACATGACAAGAGGAAAGGCTATTCCTATCGCTAGACAGGACTCTGGTTTAGAGGTAGAGACTTGGTTGATTGCTTTGGATAGATTATTCATGATGCATCCCTTTAGTAGTAATACTAAAGTGAGATACGCTGTGATGCAGTTGACACATTTTGCTGCTATCTGGTGGAAGATTGAGGAGAAGAAGTTAGGACTCCGTATGGAGACTATTACTTGGGAACGCTTTCTCGAGAACTTTAGAGACAGGTTCCTATCTGATCAGTGGAGGCAGCAGAGAGCTGACGAGTTTCATAATCTTAGACAACTAACTATGACTGTGGAGTAGTACGAGCATCATTTTTACGAGCTCAAGTAGTACGCCGTATATAGCGAGGATACCGCATTATTGGTACAACACTTTGTACAAGGGCTTAATGCCTGAATCATAGGGGACATGAAGTTCTTTGAGCCAACAGACTTGTGAGCTACGGTGATTAAGGCTACTTTATCAGAGGCAAACTTGGCAGCAGGCCATGGAGGTAGATAGGGTGGTTAAGCTAGTGGAGCTTCTGGAGCAGGCTATAGAAGTAACCAGTCGCAGGGCGCTAGGAAATTCAAAAAGCCATCCAGTTATTACAGAGGCAATCAGAACCAGAGCCAGAGTCAACATCAGTAGTAGAAGATTGCACCTCCTACCCATAGTGGTAAGAGTGTGAGGATTGGAAAATGCTATAGGCATAATCAGTCCTACCGGCCAGCTCAGAGCGCACAACCTAGTGTGAGTCGAGGGAGTGTCTAGCAATCTAGTGTGCCCTCTAATGGGAGAGGCAACTTCAGAGGCATGGAGTGTTTCACTTGTGGTCAATTTGGCCACATTGCGGTGAATTGTCCACAAAGAGCACCACAGTTTTCTACACAAAGGCCAACAACCTCAGAGCCTACTGTAGGAGGAGGTTCACATAGAGTGTTTGCAGCTCTTGATCAGAGGCAGGTAGAGCATTAAGGCACAGTCATTGAGACTTCAGGTAGTATTCGAGGTACTTCCATTTCTATATTATTTGATTCAGGAGCGACCGACTCTTTCATTTCACCTTTCCTTGTTGAGCGTTGTGGGCTAGTGGCTGCAAAGCAAGTGTTAGGTTGGCAAGTGGAGCTATCCTCAGGGGCTAGGGTAGCTATAGATTCCTTGGTTCAGGGTTGTGAACTGGACCTAGGGAAGTTCATTACCTCGATTGACCTACGTGTGATTACTTTGGGGTCATATGGGATTGTCTTGGGAATGGACTAGTTGGGAGCTCATGGAGCTAAGATCGATTGTAGAGAGAAGATCATTCTTTACAAGGATGATGTTGGCAAGGAGTATCGCATTGTGGGGATTTCTTGACCCATATCCCTTCGTATGATATCCGCTATGCAACTGAAGTGATGCATGCGAAAGGGTTTTCAGATGTATTCAGTATCTATGTATGAGATAGATGGTATGCACAGTGAAGTCAAGGCTTTGGAACATCCTATACTACAGGAGTTTATTGACGTATTTCCTGATGAGATTCCAACTATGCCACTGCAGCGTGACATAGAATTCCGCATAGAGCTTGTACCTGGAGTAGAGCCTATTTCTAGAGCACCATATCGTATGGCTACTCACGATTTGAGTGAGCTAAAGCTGTAGTTAGAGGATTTGTTGGGAAAGGGGAGCATCCGCCCTAGTGTTTCTCCTTGGGGTGCACCTGTCCTCTTTGTGAAGAAGAAGGATGGATCATTACGCTTGTGTATCGACTATAGACAGTTGAACAAGGTAACAGTCAAAAATAGGTACCCATTGCCATGCATTGATGACTTGTTTGATCAGATCAAGGGAGCCAAGGTGTTCTCTATGATTGATCTGAAGTCAGGATACCACCAGTTAAGGATTGAGGATGCTGATATCCACAAGACAACATTCTGTACACGCTATGGACATTATGAGTTCACACTGGTTCCATTTGGGTTGACGAATGCTTCATCGGTGTTCATGTGTTTGATGAATGGAGTATTTCAGGAGTTCCTAGATTGCTTTGTGCTCATCTTCCTGATGATATATTGATTTACTCTAGATCCATGGAGGAGCATGAAGAGCATCTTCGACAGGTTCTGGAGTGCCTTAGGAAGAATCAACTTTATGCCAATCCGGCTAAGTGTGATTTCTTCTAGACTGAGGTTCAGTATCTTGGTCATGTCATTTCTGTGGAAGGTATCTCAATAGATCCTTTGAAGATTTAGGCTATTGTGGAGTGTCCAACACCCACTAATGTGTTTGAGGTGCACAGTTTCATGGGTCTTGCTGGATACTACCGTAGGTTCGTGAATAACTTCTCTAGGGTGGCACATCCTATTACTTCTATTCAGTGGAAAGGGAAGAAGTTTGTATGGAAAAAGAAGTGTGAGGAGGCTTTTCAAAGTCTCAAGGTGTGTTTGACTAGTGCACCTATCCTAGTTGTGCCTGATCTAGTGGGAGATTTTGTTGTATGCACTGATGCATCATTAGAGGGTATTGGAGCAGTTCTCATGCAGGATGGGCGAGTGATTTCCTATGAGTCTTGCAAACTCAAGGATCATGAGCTTAACTACCCTACTCATGATCTAGACCTAGCTACGGTTGTCCAGGCTTTGGTATGATGGAGACATTTTATTTTGGCACAGCGATTTGGGCTTCATAGAAATTGTCATAGCCTTCAGTATATCTTTACCCAGCCTAATCTAAATGCTAGACAAAGAAGGTGAATGGAGTTCCTTTGCGAATATGACTTTGAGATAAAGTATATTTAGGGCAAGGAAAATGTGATTGTAGATGCTTTGAGTCACAAGTGATAGGCCATTCTAGCTTTGACTCTTAGTGTGGACTTGAGGAGTAGGATACTCCAGTCACTTCTTAGACATACCTTGTATAAGGAGGTGAAAGCTGAGATAGAGTCAGGGAGACCATTAGAGGGCAGATTCTCTGTATATGTTTTGGAGACAGATGGTCTTCTGCGTCATATGGGCTGGATCTATGTACCACCATTGGATGATTTGTGTACATTAGCGTTATTCGAGGCTCATCGTGCACCCTATTTGGGACATCCAGGTGTCAAGAAGATGCACACAAATCTTTGACAGCTCTATCATTGGGCTGGTATGAACAGGGAGATTGCAGACTTTGTGGGTAGGTGTTTAGAGTATCAGAAGGTCAAGGTGGATCACAAGCATCCAGCAGGGCTTCTTCAGCCTAATCTCATTCCATCATGGAAGTGGGACATTATATCTATGGACTTCATAGTTGGATTGCCTATGACTCCTCGCAGACACAATGCTATTATGGTGACCCTTGATCGGTTAACCAATGTGGCTCATTTCTCACCTATGAGATCATCATACACAACAGCTTCTATAGCCTGAGTCTTCATGTAGGATATTGTGAGACTTCATGGCATTCATCTCCGTATTATATCAGATCAAGATCTTGTTCTTACCTCAGCCTTTTAGACATCTTTACAGCATGATTTAGGAGCTCAGCTAAATTTTAGTTCAGCGTATCATCCTGAGACTGATGGACAGATGGAGCGGGTAAACTAGGTTCTGGAGGACATGTTGAGGATGTATGTCATGGACAGACATACTCACTGGGAGGACTACTTGTACCTAGTGGAGTTTGCATATAATAATGGATATCATAGTTCCATTGGCATGAAACCTTTTCAGGTGTTGTATGGCCATCCTTGTCATACACCTTTGAGCTAGAACAGATTGGAGGATTGTATTTTTCTTGGTCCTGAGATACTTTGAGACATGGAGTAGCGGGTAGTGAGGATTTGTGAGCATTTAGTCACTACATAGGATAGAAAAAAGAAGTATGTAGATGCTCACAGGGTAGTTAGGCAGTTCGTAGTTGGAGATAGAGTGTTCCTGAGAGTGCGCCCACGGAAGAGTCTGATTTGTTATGGAAAGGGTTCAAAGTTGGCACCTCATTTTGTGGGACCATTTGAGATCCTAGAGAGGATAGGACCAATTTCTTATCGACTTGCTTTGCCACCTAGCCTATCGCACATCCATGATATTTTCTATGTTTCAGTTCTTAGGGGATATATACCTGACATTCTGCATGTACTTGATTGGAATGCATTACAGGTCGAGGACGGGCAGCTGGCTTTGGAGCCAATACATATTCTGGAGCAGCAGGGTCTGACCCTCAGGTTTCACACCATAGAGAAGGTAAGGGTCCAATGGGACCCAAATGATGAGTCTTCAACGACTTGGGACGATGCAGCTAGATTACAGAAATTATATCCCTACTTGTTTACGGGCTTCCAGGAGTAAGCCTAATCCTAGGGGGGTGGATGTAATACCCACTCCTATTTTTCTTTTTAGTTTTGATGCCATACTCTTCCGGACATTGGTTTCAATTGATTGGCCAAATTATTTTAGGCTACTTTCATGAGAGCTATTATTCTTTGAGTTGATGGTGACTATTGATTATGATGTTGTGGATATTATCATGATGTGATGATTTATGTGTTGATTATGTTGTACTTACCCCATACTTGCATGTGTATGGTTATCATGTTTATGTATCTGTTTGCATGTTGTTGTGGTAGAGGACAAAGACATAGTTACTTGCTTCAACGAGATCCACATGTTCGACCGATCATTGATTGCGATATTATATTATGTATGTACATGCACGTTCTTTTAATGACAGGATTGCAGGTACAGGGCATCATCTTCCCTGAATTGGTAGGAGTGAGTGTGCCCATAAATATTCATCTCAATGGTAAAGAGGGGAGGTAACATATAGATCCAAAACCCTAACCTAAGCCTAATTTTCCTAATGTTGGATGAGTTTCAGTATGACTACCCTATCCAGATTTGTCTAGGTTGACAGAATTTGAATACCCTTTGTCCTGAGTATGTGTGTGTTTTGCTTGTTTATGCTTTCAGGTATTTTTGGATTATTGAGTGTTTTTCCATATTCTATGATTTAATGCATTATAGTTGAATTAATTATTTAATTATGTCCTAAGTTTATTTTAAATAATTAATTAAATTGAAATATTTGAATATTTTGATTTAATTAACTATTTAATTAAAAACTATAGTAAATGTGCTTATATGATTAATTAAATAATTAAATATTTAGTTTCATGTATTATTGTGACATAAATATTTAATCTATTTAATTAAATATTTTATTAATTACATGTGCATGAATGTGTTGAAAAGTATTTTCAAATTCAAATATCTTAACTTGTGATTAGGATTCAAAGTTGAGTTGTGGTAATAAAGCATATTTTATTTATTTAATTTGGATTTACATTCAATTTTCAAGTTGAGTCTTTTTAGGGATTGACTTGGGAGTTGTCATCAACTTTTGCATGTTTAGGAGAATTTGAATCTCTTTAGGGGGAATTGGTCATTCATTCTCTCATAAGAGGTTTTCAAGATTTGGAGAGCTCTTGGTGATTTTGGGGTTTTGAAGGATTGTGGGTTGTTGTGGATCCTTGTTGCTTTGAGGATTTCAGGATTTTCTCTTACTTGTGTGTGTGTGCTCGGATCTTTATAGTTGCCGAATTTGTGGTTGAATTGTGCTTGAAGGGTTTTTAGATTTTCTTTCCTCTTTCAAGCTACATTCTTCAATTTCTTGCATTGGAATCAAGGTAGGTTTCATTTTCCATGTATGGTTTCAATTTCGTAGATCTGAGGTTTTCATTATTGGATTAGTGCATGTTTGTTATTTTTTCTTTTAAATGGCTTAATTATTGTTTATAAGTTTTTGGGTGTTTATAGAAACCCTAGATCTGAATTTCTTTTATTCTATATATTCTTAGCATCGTAGGGTTATGCTGTCAAAATTTTGGGAAGAAATTCTCTCTAGATCTCTTAGAAAATAAAAAAATTAACCCTTTGTATAGTTTATACTATAGGAGAAATTAAATTTATGATTTATTATGGTTTCGATGTTTTTGGGTGTTTATGAGAAGCTTAGATCTATTATTTTCATGTTAAAATATTTCTTAGCATAGTACCCTTATGCTGTCAAAATTTCATGAATAGATCTCTCATTAATCTCCTAGAAATCGAAAAATCAATCCTACCTATAGTCTAAACTATAGAGAAAAATAAAATAATTAGTTCCCTTGCATTTGCTTTGAGAAAATTAAATCATTTAAAAAAAAATCAATTCTCTGTAAAAGATACAGACTGGTTAAAATAATTACACCAGTGACAAAAATGGCTAAAAGACAAATTTGGAATTTCCTATTCTAAATTTCCGTTTTCGGAAATTATAAAAAAAATTAAATTAATAAAACTCTGTTTATAAAAGGAAAAAGCTTTGTTATTAAATTTTGATTGGGAAAAAAGTTTTTTTTTTTTAAAAAGAAAATTAAACTGACAAACTTAAACCGCATGTTGAATTTGCTGTGGTTTTAAATTAAATATATATATATAATGATGGGGAGGTGGGACCCCATCCCCACCCCCCACGGTAACCGAGAGTTGTGCAGTCTCTGGACTGCCTTGGCAGCCTTTGCTACTGGCGGCAGTCACGAACTGCCTCGGCAGTCTCAGGACTGCCCTGTGCAGTCGGCTGGTGGCAGTACATAGGGGGGAGGGCCCGCAGGGGACCCGCTCCCCCCAAAAGTCCTTTTAAAAAATGTTTTTTCTTATATTTTAAAATTTTATTTATAATGTCGGTTTTAATTAATGTGATTTTTAATTAAGGTTTAATTTAGTTAATAATTATTTTATTGAAGTTTAGATAATTTAGATTCTATTTAAAAGTTAAGTAATATAATTTTTATTTAACTTATATTAAATGGTACTTAAATTGATTTATTTAAAAATTCTAAAATAAAACTACATGGGGATGTGTAATATGAATGTAGATGTTAGATCTGATAGATTTATTTGATTTAATTAATGACTATCTTGACTGGATGATTTAAATACTAAGAGTAGTATTAAATAGATTCAATATAAATGGCATTATTTGTTCCAGATTAAATTATGGATTTGGTTGCTTGGAGGAGAATCGTAATTAGGATTAACTGTATAGGGTATGCTTATAGTTCACTTTTTAGTCTTTTAAGACGTTTTTATTTCTATGCATTCGTATGGATCTCTTGTGCTTACATATCTTGTTATTTGGGGGCATTAGACAACCTAGGATGTATATAGATGTTGGGGGGTAGGGGGTTGGTGTTTATCTTTTCTGTTACTCTATGGCGTGTGTGTTCATGATTTACCCTAAACTGACTATGCTGACCCTTACGATTCTGTTATCTATATGTGTACCTATGTGACCGTTCCCGATTGTGTGGGATACTGGATTTGGGGTACACTAGGGTTGTGACCTATGCTAGATCTGTTAGGATCTTTGAGCCTAGGGTAGGTTACCTAGATGTGTAGTAGGGGGTGGCTTGCAATAAGCTCTATGTCCGTAAGAGACTACTAGATTGCTTATTGCAGAGTTTCTTTAATAAGTGATAACTAAAGACATATTTAGAGATATTAAAATGGATTAATAAGATGTGTCCTCACCCATGCTTGAGTGCTAGTATAGGTTAAGATGGTGTTGAGAAGATGTTTGTTTCCCTGTGAGGTACCTAACATAGTTAGTGGCCTTGTCAATCTGAGAGGTCATTAGCTCTGTGTATGGTCACTTAAGTGCCAAGATCCATTGGATTACTAGGATGAGACTTAAGGGTTAGACGTACATGATAACACCTTCCTTTACACAAGCTAGATTTCCTACGTTGTCACTTGCCTCTGGATTAGTGAGTCTTGCCTATCATGATGATTAGTACACCAGATTAGAGAGCTATCAAGATTCCTTGCTTAGTGGTTATTCCTTCTTGGTTTTGGATATCTCATTGGGATCTGTTGTTATCTCCTTAGCATGGTGGGGTGGACCTTTGTGGTTCCACATGGACGGATGGTAGTGATTCTTTATCCATTGAGATTCAATGTCCTTGTACCAGGTGCTTGATGGTTTCTTGCAAATGAGCTCTTTATGTTCCTTCATCATTTATTATGTAATTTCATTATTGTAAATCTTATATTAGAGTATCGCATGTGATATCTAATCTAGAAATTGTAATATTAAGTAGTTTAGAGTGATTACCACATACCCTGCGACATATGCAGTGGATGTGAGTTTATGGTTGTTTCATGGTTATCTATGAGGATGTGGTTATGGTTATGTAAGTTGTAATTGTCATACTTAATCAGATGGAATCTTTTGTTATATTGTTAGTTGTGTTTTTCTTTAAGTAATTCAACGTCATGGAACCCTTGAGTCATGTAGTCTATGTGAGTGTAAGACATGTGTATAAATGGTAATTGCTTCCGCATGAACGTATGTTTCTTTATGTTAACTTTAAAAAAAATTATTCAGCACAGATAGTGACATGTTCTAGGTTAATCTCTCTTGGGTTCCCTGGCTAGGCATTACATTTGGTATCAGAGCTCTAGTTTCTACACTGGGAACTCTAGGAATTGTATGCCCATTAGGTTGTGTCTAGCTTGAACTTGAAATTAAAACATAGACATACTACACATTTGTTTTTAAATTATTTCTTTATGGTTTATTCATTCTTTAGTTTATGTTTCAAGTTATGTGGTGAATGTTGTATCTATCTCTATTTTATTCAAGAATTATGCCTGAGACATGATTAGCTAGAGACTATGGTAGGGGTAGGTCTGGTTCTCGTGGGGGAGGGTGATAGGCTATCTCCTCCACTAGTGTTAGACAGGACAGTGAGCAACATCAGGACAGGGGTGAACAGAGGAGAGAGGATTAGGATGAGTCTTGGGGTATGAATACTAGGCAGATCCTTCAGGCTATCCTAGATCACCTTCCTGAGAGGGCCAGAGTCGAGCGGGAGGCATCTCATCACTCCCAACAGGAAGAGGGACAGAGGGAGAGATCCAAGAGCCCTCGTGGGAGGATTATATCAGTGGATCCATCAGTGGTTGCAGCCAACCACATGAGAGACCTGACGAGAGGAAAGACTATTCCTTTCGCTGGAAAGGACTCTGGTTTAGACGTAGAGACTTGGTTGATTGCTTTGGATAGAGTATTCGCGATGCATCCCTTTAGTAGTAATACTAAAGCGAGATACATCGTGATGCAGTTGACACATTTTGCGGCTATCTAGTGGAAGATTGAGTAGCAAAAGTTAGGACTCTGTATGGACACTATTACTTGGGAAATCTTTCTTGAGAACTTTAGAGAGAGGTTCCTCTTTGATCAGTGGAGGCAGCAGAGAGCTGACGAGTTTCATAATCTTAGAGAGCTGACTATGACTGTGGAGTAGTACGAGCATCATTTTTACGAGCTCAAGCAGTATGTCATATATAGCAACGATACCGCATTATTGGTACAACACTTTGTACAAGGGCTTAATGCCCGCATCATAGGGGACGTGAAGCTATTTGAGCCAACAAACCTGCGAGCTACGATGATTAAGGCTACTTTATCAGAGGTGAACTTGGTAGCAGGCCATGGAGGTAGACAAGGTGGTCAGGCTAGTGGAGCTTCTAGAGCAGGCTATAGAGGTAACCAGTCACAGGGCACTGGGAACTTCAAAAAGCCATCCAGTTATTATAGAGGCAATGAAAACCAGAGCCAGAGTCAGCATCAGTAGCAAAAGACTGCACCTCCTACCCATAGTGGTAAGAGTGTGAGTGGAAAATGCTATAGGCGTAATCAGTTCAACCGGCCAGCTCAGAGCGCACAACCTAGTGCAAGTCAAGGGAGTGTCCAGCAGTCTAGTGTGCCCTCTAGTGGGAGAGGAAACTTCAGAGGCACAGGGTATTTCACCTGTGGTCAGTTTGGCCACATTGCGATGAATTGTCCACAGAGAGCACCACAGTTTTCTACACAAAGGCCAGCAACCTCAGAGCCTACTGTAGGAGGAGGTTCAAATAGAGTGTTTGCAGCTCTTGATCAGAGGCAGGCAGAGCATTAGGGCACAGTCATTGAGACTTTAGGTACTATTCAGGGTACTTCCATTTCTATATTATTTTATTCAAGAGTGACCGAATCTTTCATTTCACCTTTCCTTGTGGAGCATTGTGGGATAGTGGGTGCAAAGTAAGCATTAGGTTTGCAAGTGGAGCTAGCCTCAAGGGCTAGGGTAGCTACGGATTCCTTGGTTCAGGGTTGTGAACTAGACCTAGGGAAGTTCATTACCTTGGTTGACCTACATGTGATTCCTTTGGGGTCATATGGGGTTGTCTTGGGAATGGACTGGTTGGGAGCTCATGGAGCTAAGATTGATTGTAGAGAGAAGATCATTCTTTTCAAGGATGATGCTGGCAATGAGTGTTGCATTGTGGGGATTCCTCGACTCATATCCCTTCGCATGATATCCGCTATGCAACTGAAGTGATGTATGCGAAAGGGTTGTCAGATGTATGCAATATCTATGTATGAGATAGATAGTATGGAAAGTGAAGTCAAGGCTTTGGATCATCCTATACTATAGGAGTTTATTGATGTATTTCCTGATGAGATTCTAGCTATGCCACCGAAGTGTGACATAGACTTCCGCATAGAGCTTGTACCGGGAGTAGAGCCTATTTCTAGAGCACCATATCGTATGGCTACTCATGAGTTGAGTGAGCTGAAGCTATAGTTAGAGGAGATGTTGGAAAAGGGGGGCATCCACCCTAGTGTTTCTTGTTGGGGTGCACCTGTCCTCTTTGTGAAGAAGAAGGATGGATCATTACGCTTGTGTATCGACTATAGATAGTTGAACAAGGTAAAAGTCAAAACAGGTACCCATTGCCACACATTGATGACTTGTTTGATCAAATCAAGGGAGCCAAGGTGTTCTCTAAGATTGATCTGAAGTTAGGATACCACCAGTTATAGATTGAGGATGCTGATATCCACAAGACAACATTCCGTACACGCTATGGACATTATTAGTTCATAGTGGTTCCATTTGGGTTGACGAATGCTCCATCGGTGTTCATGTGTTTGATGAATGGAGTGTTTTGGGAGTACCTAGATCTCTTTGTACTCATCTTCCTGGATGATATATTGATTTACTATAGATCCATGGAGGAGCATGAAGAGCATCTTCGGCAGGTTCTAGAGTGCCTTAGGAAGAATCAACTTTATGCCAATCTGGCTAAGTGTGATTTCTTCTAGACTGAGGTTCAGTATCTTGGTCATGTCATTTCTGGGGAAGGTATCTCAGTAAATCATTCAAAGATTTAGGCTATTGTGGAGTGGCCTGCACCCACTAATGTGTCTGAGGTGCACATTTTCATGGGTCTTGCAGGATACTACCACAGGTTCATGAAGAACTTCTCTAGGGTGGCACATCCTATTACTTCTGTTCAGCAGAAAGGGAAGAAGTTTGTATGGACAAAGAAGTGTGAGGAGGATTTTCAGAGTCTCAAGGTGTGTTTGACCAGTGCACCTATCCTAGTTGTGCCTGATCCAGTGGGAGATTTTTTTGTATGCACTGATGCATCATTAGAGGGTATTGGAGCAGTTCTCATGCAGGATGGGTGAGTGATTGCCTATGAATCTCGCAAACTCAAGGATCATGAGATTAACTACCCTACTCATGATCTAGAGCTAGCTGCAGTTGTCCATGCTTTGGTATGATGGAGACATTTTCTTTTGGGACACCGATTTGAGCTTCATAGTGATCGTCGTAGCCTTCAGTATATCTTTACCCAGCCTAATCTAAATGCTAGACAGAGAAGGTGGATGGAGTTCCTTTGCAAATATGAATTTGAGATAAATTAATTTTAGGGCAAGGAAAACAAGGTTGCAGATGCTTTGAGTCGCAAGTGATAGGCCATTCTAGCTTTGACTCTTAGTGTGGACTTGAGGAGTAGGATACTCCAGTCACTTCCTAGAGATAACTTGTATTAGGAGGTGAAAGCTGAGATAGAGTCAGGGAGACCATTAGAGGGCAGATTCTCTGGATATGTTTTGGAGACAGATGGTCTTCTACGTCATATGGGCTGGATCTATGTACCACCATTGGATGATTTATGTACATTAGTGTTATCCGAGGCTCATCGTGCACCCTATTTGACACATCCAAGTGTCAAGAAGATGCACGTAGATCTTTGATAGCTCTATCATTGGGTTGGTATGAAGAGGGAGATTGCAGACTTTATGGCTAGGTGTTTAGAGTGTCAGAGGGTCAAGGCAGATCACCAGCATCTAGCAAGGCTTATTCAGCCTAATCTCATTCCATCATGGAAGTGGGACATTATATCTATGGACTTCATAGTTGGATTGCCTATGACTCCTCGCAAACACGATGCTATTATGGTGACCGTTGATTGGTTAAATAAGGTGGCTCATTTCTCACCTATGAGATCATCATACACAGTAGCTTCTGTAGCCCGAGTCTTCATATAGGATATTGTGAGACTTCATGGCAATCCTCTCCATATTATATCAGATTGAGATCCTATTTTTACCTCAGCCTTTTGGACATCTTTACAACATGATTTAGGTGCTCAGCTAAATTTCAGTTCAGCGTATCATCCTGAGACTAATGGATAGACGGAGCAGGTGAACTAGGTTCTGGAGGACATGTTGAGGATCTATGTCATGTATAGATAGACTCACTGGGAGGACTACTTGTACCTAGTGGAGTTTGCATATAATAATGAATATCACAGTTCCATTGGCATGGCACCTTTTCAGGCGTTGTATGCTCGTCCTTGCCATACACCTTTGAGCTGGGACAAATTGGAGGACCTTATTCTTCTTGGTCCTGAGATGCTTCGAGACATGGAGCAGCAGGTAGTGAGAATTCGTGAGCATTTAGTGACTCCACAAGATAGACAGAAGAAGTATGCAGATGCTCACAGGGTGGATAGGCAGTTTGTAGTTGGAGATAGAGTGTTCTTGAGAGTGCGCCCATGGAAGAGTCTGATCCATTATGGAAAGGGTCGAAGTTGGCACCTCATTTTGTGGGGCCGTTTGAGATCCTAGAGATGATTGGACCAGTTTCTTATCGACTTGCTTTGCCACCTAGCCTTTCGTGCATCCATGATGTTTTCCATGTTTCAGTTCTTAGGAGATATATACCTAACATTATGCATGTACTTGATTGGAATGCATTACAAGTCAAGGATAGGCAGCTAGCTTTGGAGCCAATACATATTCTGGAGCAGCGGGATGTGACCCTCAGGGTTCGCACCACAGAGCAGGTAAAGGTCCAATGGGACCCAAATGATGAGTCTTCAACGACTTGGGAGGATGTAGCTAGATTACAGGAATTACATCCCTACTTGTTTACGGGCTTCCAGGAGTAAGCCTAATCCTAGGGGGGTGGATGTAATACCCACTCCTATTTTTCTTTTTAGTTGTGATGCCATACTCTTTTGGGCATTGGTTTCAGTTGATTGGCGAAATTATTTTAGGCTACTTTCATGAGAGCTATTATTCTTTTAGTTGATGGTGACTATTGATTATGATGTTGTGGATATTATCATGATGTGATGATTTATGTGTTGATTATGTTGTACTTACCCCATACTTGCATGTGTATGGTTATCATGTTTATGTATTTGTTTGCATGTTGTTGTGGTGGAGGACAGAGACGTAGTTACTTGGTTCGACGAGATCCACACGTTTGACGGATCCCTATCATTGATTGCGATATTATATTATGTATGTACATGTGTGTTCTTTTGATGACAAGATTGCATGTATAGGGCATCATCTTTCCTGAATTGGTAGGAGTGAGCGTGGCCATAAATATTCATCTCAATGGTAAAGAAGGGAGGTAACATACAGATCCAAAACCCTAACCTAAGCCTAATCATCCTAATGTTGGATGAGTTTCAGTATGACTACCCTATCCGAATTTGTCTAGGTTGACAGAATTTGAATACCCTTTCTCCTGAGTATGTGTGTGTTTTGCTTGTTTATGTTTTCAGGTATTTTTGGATTATTGAGTGATTTTTCGCATTCTGTGATTTAATGCATTATAGTTGAATTAATTATTTAATTATGTCCTAATTTTATTTTAAATAATTAAATAAATTGAAATATTTGAATATTTTGATTTAATTAAATATTTAATTGAAAACTATAGTAAATGTGCTTATATGATTAATTAAATAATTAAATATTTAGTTTCATGTATTATTGTGACATAAATATTTAATCTATTTAATTAAATATTTTATTAATTACATGTGCATAAATGTGTTGAAAAGGATTTTCAAATTCAAATATCTTAACTTGTGATTAGGAGTCAAAGTTGAGTTGTGGCAATAAAGCATATTTTATTTATTTAATTTGGATTTACTTTCAATTTTCAAGTTGAGTCTTTTTGGGGATTGAGTTGGGAGTTGTCATCAACTTTTGCATGTTTAGGGGAATTTGAATCTCTTTAGGGGGAATTGGTCATTCATTCTCTCATAACAGGTTTTTGAGATTTGGAGAGCTCTTGGTGATTTTGGGGTTTTGAAGGATCGTAGATTGTTTTGGATGCTTGTTGCTTTGAGGATTTCAGGATTTTCTCTTGCTTGTGTGTATGTGCTCGAATCTTCATAGTTGCCAGATCTGTGGTTGAATTGTGCTTGAAGGGTTTTTCAGATTTGCTTTCCTCTTTCAAGCTATATTCTTCCGTTTTTGGCATTGGAATCAAGGTAGGTTTCATTTTCCATGTATGGTTTCAATTTCGTAGATCTGAGGTTTTCATTGTTGGATTAGTGCATGTTTGTGGTTTTGGCTTTTAAATGGCTTAATTCTTGTTTATACATTTTCAAGTGTTTATAGAAACCCTAGATCTGAATTTCTTTTATTCTATATATTCTTAGCGTCGTAGGGTTATGCTGTCAAAATTTTGAGAAGAAATTCTCTCTAAATCTCTTAGAAAACAGAAAAAAAATCCTTTGTATAGTTTATACTATAGGAGAAATTAAATTTATGGTTTATTATGGTTTTGATGTTTTCGGGTGTTTATGAGAAGTTTAGATCTATTATTTTTATGTTAAAATATTTCTTAGCATAGTACCCTTATGCTGTCGAAATTTCGTGAATGGATCTCTCATTAATCTCCTAGAAATCAAAAAATCAATCCTGCCTATAGTCTAAACTATAGGAAAAAATAAAATAATTAGTTCCCTTGCATTTGCTTTGAGAAAATTAAATCATTTAAAAAAAAAACAATTCTCAGTAAAAGATAAAGACTGGTTAAAATAATTACACCAGTGACAAAAATGGCTAAAAGACAAATTTGGAATTTCCTATTGTAAATTTCCGTTTTCGAAAATTATAAAAAAAATTAAATTAATAAAACTATGTTTATAAAAGGTAAAAGCTTTTTTATTAAATTTTGATTGGGAAAATTTATAAAAAAAAAAAAAAAAATTAAACTGACAAACTTAAACCGCATGTTGAATTTGTTGTGGTTTTAAATTAAAAATATATATATAATGATGGGGAGGTGGGACCCCATCCCCACCCCACACGGTAACCGAGAGCGGTACAGTCTCGGGACTGCCTTGGCAGCCCGTGCTACCGGCGGCAATCACGGACTGCCTCCACAATCTCAGGACTACCTTGCACAGTCGGCAGGTGGCGGTACAGAGGGGGGCCCGCTCCCCCCCAAAAGTCCTTTTTAAAAATGTTTTTTTTTAAATATTTTAAAATTTTATTTATAATGTCAGTTTTAATTAATGTGATTTTTAATTAAGGTTTAATTTAGTTAATAATTATTTTAATTAAGTTTAGATAATTTAGATTCTATTTAAAAGTTAAGTAATATAATTTTTATTTAACTTATATTAAATGGTACTTAAATTGATTTATTTAAAAATTCTAAAATAGAGCTACATGGGGATGTGTAATATGAATGTAGATGTTAGATCTGATAGATTTATTTGATTTAATTAATGACTATCTTGACTGGATGATTTAAATACTAAGAGTAGTATTAAATAGATTCAATATAAATGACATTATTTGTTCCAGATTAAATTATGGATTTGGTTGCTTGGAGGAGAATCGTAATTAGGATTAACTATATAGGGTATGCTTATAGTTCACTTTTCAGTCTTTTAAGACGTTTTTATTTCTATGCATTCGTATGGATCTCTTGTGCTTACATATGTTGTTATTTGGGGGCATTAGACGACCTAGGATGTATACAGAGATTGGGGGGGGGGGGGAATGTTTATCTTTTCTGTTACTCTATGGCGTGTGTATTCATGATTTACCCTAAATTGACTATGTTGACCCTTACGATTCTATTATCTATATGTGTACCTATGTGACCGTTCTTGATTGTGTGGGATACTGGATTTGGGGTACACTAGGGTTGTGACCTATGCTAGATCTGTTAGGATCTTTGAGCCTAGGGTAGGTTACCTAGATGTGTAGTAGGGGGTGGCTTGCAATAAGCTCCGTGTCTGTAAGAGACTACTGGATTGCTTATTGTGGAGTTTCTTTAATAAGTGGTAACTAAAGACATATTTAGAGATATTAAAATGGATTAATAAGATGTGTCCTCACCCATGCTTGAGTGCTAGTATAGGCTAAGATGGTGTTGAGAAGATGTTAGTTGCCCTGTGAGGTACCTGACATAGTTAGTGGTCTTGTCAGTTTGAGAGGTCATTAGCTCCGTGTATGGTCACTTAATTGCTGGAATCCATTGGATTACTAGGAGGAGACTTAAGGGTTAGATGTACATGATGACACCTTCCTTTACACATGCTAGATTTCCTACGTTGTCAGTTGCCTCTGGATTAGTGAGTCTTACCTATCATGATGATTAGTACACCGGATTAGAGAGCTATCAAGATTCCTTGCTTAGTGGTTATTCCTTCTTAGTTTTGGATATCCGATTGGGATCTATTGTTATCTCCTCAGCACAGTGGGGTGGACCTTTGTGGTTCCACACAGACGGGTAGTAGTGATTCTTTATCTATTGAGATTCAATGTCCTTGTACCAGGTGCTTGATGGTTTCTTGTAGATGAGCTCTTTATGTTCCTTCATCATTTATTATGTAATTTCATTATTGTAAATCTTGTATTTGAGTATCGCATGTGATACCTAATCTGGAAATTATAATATTAAGTAGTTTAGAGTGATTACCACATACCCTGCGACATGTGCAGTGGATGTGAGTTTATGGTGGTTTCATGGTTATCCATGAGGATGTGGTTATGGTTACGTAAGTTGTAATTGTTATACTTATTCAGATGAAATCTTTTTTTATATTGTTAGTTGTGTTTTTCTTTAAGTAATTCAACGTCATGGAACCCTTGAGTCGTGTAGTCTATGTGAGTGTAAGACATGTGTATAAATGGCAATTGCTTCAGCATGAATGTATGTTTCTTTATGTTAACTTTAAAAAAAATTATTCAGCACACATAGTGACATGTTCTAGGTTAATCTCTCTTGGGTTCCCTAGCGGGGTGTTACACAATGGCCCAACACCGTACCAGTCAGTTTTTGACGGTTCGTAGGGCGCAATGGCTATCCAACCAGTTAGACTCCGAAATGAAGTGACATCCAGTTTTCAATTAGTGAATGCCCTGCAACATTGACTACTTAAATGAATTTTTTAAGTTCAAACTTTTTACACTTAGATGAAAAGGGCATTATCTTTTTTGGCTTTAAAAATATTTTATTTTAATTTCTTATATAATTTTAAAGGTCAAATTAATAAAATTATATATAT
>MU227358.1:104029-123554 GCA_018584345.1 Thuja plicata
CACCAAAACTGAGAGCTTATAAATTTCTTCAAGGAAAGCTTATAGAGCTAGAAGAAGACACTCACAAAATATGGAGTGGTCTACTAAAACCTGATGAGGAAAGCAGTCCTGAAAAGGAACCTATCAAAACAATAGCTCACTCAATAGCTGAGTTGGAGAATGAAGAAGTACATATCACAGGCTAGAAATAAATAGATATTATAGATGAGGATTGGTCAAAAGATGGCCAACATGATCATATACTGGATAGTCCCATCCACATAAACTTGGAGGATGAAGAAGTTTCCAAAGAAGAACTATCAATTAAGGGTAACTTAGATGTGGATATGAATGATGATTCATGGTTAGAAAACATTGTCAACACCATTACAGGAAAAGACCCTATAGTAGATATGAAAAAAGATGAATATATCACTGCTACAAGGGTTAATACCGATGAACAGGACAAAGCTATTGACACTAAAACTGTCAATACGCCTACAAATATGAATATATTGATAGATGCTATTGATATATAGTCTAGCTAGGAAAAATCATCCAAGAAAGATGATGATATACCCAAGGATATGGGTACAGATGAAAATCAAGGTGCATCCAATACTCAAAAAGATACCGACATAGAAATGAAGGATGACACCGATGAGCAGAAAGATACATCAAAGGAACAATAGCAAGAGGTAGAGAAAACTATAGAGCATACCTCAAAGAAGGTTGAATACAAAGAGAAGAGTGAGGAAGTAAAGAGAAATGAGGAAATGAAACAAAAAAAGATTCATCTATTGAAACACCCAAGGTACATGAGGAGACGTCTTCACCAAACCAGCCGGTGTACACTAAACAGGTACAAAAGGATGTCTCATCCTCTCTACACTCACCAACAAAATCTACACAATCACAGGCCTTGCAAATGGTATTACATCAATCTGCCACTGCCAACCAACCAAAGAAGAAGAAGAAGAAAATAGTAAAGAAGGATATATTGGCTATAACACTTGATGAGGTCATTGAAGTTCCAAACTGGGACATTAACACTTTGGATAGTGACAAACTTCAAGAGTTTGGAGTGCTCTGTCAGAGGAAATCCATACAGAAGAAGATGATCCAAACACATAGAGAACACATGGCACTTGACAAGGCTAAAGAGATACTCCACCAACTGGTTCCTAAAGTGAAAATTGATGAAAATACTTCAGTCAAGGAAAAAATTGTTGTTCTCATAGATGCTATTACAGAGCAAGGGATAGAGGCAGATCAAGCAATGGAAGAGAAAGCAGAAAATAAATATCAATTCAAGTTAATTGATAAGATAATCCAAGAAGTGGCATTGAACAAGGTCAAGCTCTCCGAACTTAGTGATGAACTGGATCCAATGATTTATGAGGCAATAACCTTAGTTCAAAAGATGTGCACACTTGAAAAATTTGCAAAGGAGAATAGTGACAAACTTGCAGAAATTGATACAAATGTCACTAAGAGTGCACAAGGCCTAACCTCACATGCCGACAGCATAAAGGCACATCATGACACAGTCATTGAGGCAAATAGGCTAAGGAAAGAAATATGGGATGCTGAGACCCAATTAAGAGGTGAGATCACAGAACTTCAAGCTCATATCTTACCAAATCTCACAATGCTTCAGCAACATATTTCAGAAGCTAGAAATCTAATAGCAACCCTAGAGATGTCTGTAGTAGACAGTATCTATGATATTCATGTAAGAATTTCACTAGAGCACATGGCTCTAGAAATGCTGAAGGAAAAATGGGAGAATTTCCCACCTTTTTGGAAAGTTGTAAGTACCTTTGTCCTTAGAACCAAAAAAGGAGGAAAGGCAATGTATATAGTTATGTACAATACAAATATCTAGACAATACATATATCAGGTAACAAAATGAAAAAGATAAAGGATATATATATATATATATATATATACATACACTTACTGGCATATACATAGGGGGAGTCATTCAAATGACTAAGCAAAAGTATACACAGGTGTACATACTAATACCCTCAGTATGTTGCACATATCATGTTTTTGATACTAATGTCAAAGGGGGAGATTGATGACATTATTTTTCCATTAGTATACTCAGAGAAAAAACACAAACAAAAAGCATCACCGGCGAACCACAAGTAGTACCGGTGAAATGCAAGCATACCCGACAGAACAAAGATTTTTGAGAAAAATCTAAGTATAAAATTGACAAGCATCACCGGCAAAGACAAGCATCACTGGAGACACAGTTTCTAGAACAACTCGACAGGAACAGACAATCATACCCGATGACATGTTCAAAGAAAGGAACACCGACGACCAAGAACACCGACCGTCAGAACAGACAGTTAGAAAAGCTGCAAATTGTGGATCTGATTTATACATGGTAGATAAAGCAAAGTTATTCTATTTTGTAGAATTGTGTTTTTGTTTTTTATGGTCATGAAAGATTTATGTAAATGCTTTAAACCATCCTAACAGATCTAAAGCATATCTAACTATAGATCAAGATCAAGTTGTATATCTTGAATATAGAGTTAACTTGCGAATGTATGAATCAAGAATTGAACCTAAGCTCGTATAAATAGATGTTCATACTCAAATGTGAGTACATGAATTCTATATAATTGATAGCCACGAAGAGCATCTACGGAGCAGAAGGTAGAATTCATGCAAAAGATCAGAAATAGAATACATCAGTTATCAAGAACACTCAGAGGCTACTGAAAAGTAGATAAAGGTAATACTCAATCATGGAAGGATGATTAATAGTATTTTTGGAGCTTTATAGGATCTGTTATCAGCAATTGAAGATTGCATATTCCATCAGATCAAATACTTATGTAGTTTCATTCTAACAAGTGCATCACATCTAAAATCCTTTTGTAGAAGGTGGACTTAACCATCCTTTGTAAATCTCTTAATAGAGTGCACACTTAATAGTGTTGTTAAAAGCTTCAAATGAAGTAGATCTTAATAGGTCTCCACTACAATACTCCTAACAGGGTAGGTCATCAGAAGTGACCAAATTGTAATCCTTAACCAACTCTTCTTATCTACAGATAGTGAAGTTTTGTGGGTAACAATCCCCACCGTATTTTTTACTTCCTAACATAAGTTTTTTGCGATATCATATCTTGTGTCATGTGTTATCTAATTTCTTGAATGTTTCTATTATTGTTACATATCAAAAGGAATGTATGATATGATTTCATATGCATAAAGAAAGATGAACAGATAGATAAGTTAAATTACAAACTGATGACTAAGGGTTAATGGGCTAACCAAGAAAATTTTTAGAGGTACTGATTCACCCCTCCCCTCTCAGTACACCATCTCAATATAATTCCAACAAGAAAAGCTAAGATCTATGACTCTACTAGAGAACTTGTTGGTAGTGGTGATCAGACCAAAGGTAACTTATTTTATCTAGATTTATCTGAAGAAACATGTTTGTTTGCACAATACAATGATGTTTGGTTATGGCATAAGAGGTTGTGTCATGTGAACTTTGATAACTTGGTAAGCATAAGCAAACTGAAAAAGGTTAGAGGGTTACCTAAGTTAAAGAAACCTGAGAACACTATGTGTAAACAATGTGGACTAGGAAAGATGACTAAGTCTAGTTTCAAGAGTAAAACACATGTATCAGAGGAAATTTTGGAATTGGTTCATACTAATCTATGTGGTCCCATTGGAGAAAGAAGCTATTATGGTGCCAGATATTTTATTCTATTTGTTGATGATTATTCAAGAATGATGACTGTAATGTTTCTCAAAGAAAAATCTGATGCATTCCAGTTATTCAAATGGTACCCAGCTAAAGTTTAAAAGGAAACATGCAAACATTTGAAATGCTTAAGATCTAAGAGAGATGGAGAATTTATTTCTAATGAGTTTAACAGGTTCTGCAATAACCGAGGCATAAAGAGATAGATGTCTGCACCTAGGACTCCTCCACAAAATGGTATTGTTGAATGAAGAAATAGATCTATCATGGACTGTGCTAGAACACTAATGATGGAGAAAAATGTTGCACATAAATACTAGAAAGAAGTTGTAAGTACTGCAGTCTATACATTGAATAGAGTTCAAGTGAAGAAAGGTACAAATGCTACACCTTATGAACTTTGGTATGGTTATGCACCTAGTATAAAGTATTTTAAAGTCTTTGGAAGAAAATGTTTTATACTGAAAGACAACAGAAATGGAAAACAAGATGCTAAAGGAGAAGAAGGCATATTCCTTGGTTACTCAACAAAAAGCAAAGCATACAAATGGTTGAATTCTAATACAAACAAAATTGTTGAAAGTGCCAATGTAAGAATTGATGATTTTGCAGAAAGAAATGAAGCTGAAAGTACACAAGAGCCTGAAAACTATAGATCATTCACATATTTGGATGAGGTAGATTCTAATTCACTACCTAAGACTACTAATGATCAACAACATGCACCTACCAAGTCACAAGGTGGAGTTACCGAGCAACTGGAAGTGAATTCCAAGCTATCTGATGGAGATGTCGAGTCATAGAATCAACTAGAACTGAATACTGACAATGAACCTAAAGCAAGGGCTGAGCCTACTCTAGAAAAATATGTGAGAAGAAATCATAATTTTGATCAAATTATTGGATCAAAGGATTTTGTTGTTATGACAAGAAGTAAGTTGAAAAATGACACATGTTTGTTATGTGATTTTGAGTCCAGAACAGTGAAAGATGCTTTAGATAATGAAGATTGGATACAAGCAATGAATGAGGAAATTGAAAAAAATGAGAAGAACAAAACCTGGACACTTGTACATAGGCTGAAGGACAAAAATGTAATTGCCACAAAGTGGGTATTTAGGAACAAGCTGAATGAACATGGAGATGTGACAAGAAACAAAACTAGATTGGTATGCAAGTGTTATGCACAGGAGGAAAGAATTGAATACGGTGAAACCTTCACCCTATTTGCTAGACTGGAAGGTGTCAGAACCTTACTTGCATATGAAACCTATAAAGGATTCAAAGTATATCAGATGGATGTGAAATCTGCATTTCTCAATGGTATCTTGGAAGAAGAAGTATAGATCAAACAAGTTGATGGTTTTATAGATCCAAACAAAAGGGATATGGTTTGTAGATTGCACAAAGCACTATATGGATTGAAGCAAGCGCCAAGAGCATGGTATGAGAGATTGCACAATTATCTAATCAATATTGGATTTTCAAGAACAAATGATAACAACAACCTGTACTTAAAGATAGAGCAAAACAAAGGTACACTATTAGCTGAAATTTTTTTAGATGACATCATATTTAGTGGACAAGATGTGTTATGTTAAAAATTTGCAATAGAGATGCAAACAAAGTTTGAGATGTCTATGTTTGGTGAAATAAAATTCTTTGTTGGCTTACAAATTTATCAAATGAAGAATGGTATCTATATTACCCAATCTAAATATATCAAAGAGATACCAAAATTTTTTGGAATGGAAGAGTCCAAACCAGTGAGTACACCTGTGGCTACTGGATAGAAGCTGAAAAAAGATGATAACTCAAAAGAAGTGAACCAAACACTTTATAGATCTATTATTGGAAAACTATAGTATGTTGTACACAGTAGACCTGATATTGCCCTAGTAGTTGGGATTATTGCAACATTTTCTACTAATCCTAAAGAAACTCACATGATGGTAGTAAAAAGGATTCTGAGATATTTAAAAGGAACTGATGACTATGATTTATACTATAAAAAGAATGACAGGTTTGAACTCAGAGTTTACACTGATTCTGATTGGGCTGGAAATGTTGATGATAGGAAAAGCACTACTGGTGGAGCATTTCTTTTAGGAAAGAGATTGATCTCCTGGACAAGCAAGAAATAGAACTGCACCTCACAGTCTATAGCTGAAGTTGAGTATGTGGCAGCAGTAGTTAACTTTTCTAACATTGTGTGGTTGAAGATACTACTGAAAGGTATGAAGGAAGAAATCACTGACCCAGTTGTCATATATTGTGATAACACAAGTGCTATTAATATTTCTAAAAATCCTATGATGCACTCAAAAAAAAAGCATATAGCTATCAAGTATCATTACTTGAGGGAGCTAGTTCAGAACAAAGAAGTGAGACTAGATTATGTGAACACTAAAGAACAATTAGCAGACATATTCACAAAAACACTACCCAAGGATGCTCATGAGTATCTACAAGGTAAATTGGGGGTGATTCCCCTAACTGAGGCTAATTAATTTCTGTATGGTATTGTTGCATCAAATGTTACATTCAAAATATTTGACACATTGATGCACACTAAGTCACACTTTAGGATGTTGGCTAAAGTTGTGAAGATGAACAAGGACAGAAAAGAAAATAAGTCATAATCAAAGATGATAAGATCAGCATGATACTGAATATGCACATGATAAATATTTTGATGTCTTTGGCATTGTTGTCAAAGAGGGAGAGATTTCCTAGAAGAAGAGATTACCAAGAGGGAGAGATTAACTATAAAGAGATTAAGTTACTATTGAAAACATTGAAGAGATTATCTACTCAGAGGGAGTTTATAGTGTGATTAGACATAGAGGGAGAAATGTTTATAGATAAGAATCAGAACAAAGCTAAAGACATTAATGTAGATTCATTCATATCAAGGAACACAGGTGAAATTTTGGATTGGTTGGTAACTATGCTTGTTAAGTCATTGTTTTAATATTTTGTGTTGCCATCAATGCCAAAGAGGGAGATTGTTGGAAAGTGACAATGCAAGCAATTGTTTATTTTTTCATTGCTGTCAAACCTTTACTGGTGAGACTATTGCTATCTATTTGAGTACCATATCTATTGTTGATGGAGAAGATTTAACAAGAAGACCAAGTGAATGGTTGAGTTAAGGCAAATAAAAGGGTACTTGATCAGTTATCACTCTGGCAAAGCAATTAATTGTTTATCTTTTAAAGATAGTTTTTCTAGCTGTTCAGTGTCGAGCAAAGTTTCTTGTGCTGAGAAAAGTTGCTTGTGCCGAGTAAAGTTGTTCGTGATGAGCAAAAATTGTTCAATGCCGAGCACCATTGAAATTGCCGAGTAAAAATAGTAATGAAAGCTGACTTACAGAAGTTTGATTAATGATGAGATTTGAGATCTCTGGCTGACTTAGTTGATTTATTGGGATATGTAATGTTAATTAAAGATTGATCCATGTCATTTAATGAATGGGTAACTGTAATTAATGCATGGTTTCAAGATTTAATTAGAGACTACTTTGGAGAAGTAAACGAATGAAAAGATGAGATGATCCGTTGGATCTGACCTAACCTAAGATCTACGATATTACTTAAGCAGCAAAAGATTTATCTAACCTAGATAGAGAGGTATATGATAATCTCAAGGGGTTATTCATAAAGGATGCAGAAGTAGATGTAGAATGCAAAAGTGTTGCTGAATGAAAAGTGAATGTAAAAGAGTTGCATAGTTGATTTACTATTTACCATAATCTGGCAGAGAAGGCTGAATACAGAAGTAGAGAGTTGCATGTGTGATTGCTTGAAGGATTTCCAAGTAGATCAGAAGGTTGAAATGAAAATGCATGCTATCCAGTAAGTTAACATCAGAGCTGTAATTGGATCTAAATTTGCAAAGTAAGTTGTATGTACCAGATCACAACTGCTAATTACTTTCTAACCATTGTATCAGTTAAATACTTTAACAAGGTTGACCTAAAAGTCATTTGTATAAATCCTCTAACAAGGTGACATTCAGATTGGAATGTTCTAAGTCCTCTAACAAGGCCACTCCTGACAGGGTGTTTAAATCCTTTAACCAGGTCACACCTAGCAGTGTGTTATTGTAACCTTTCACAGGGTTGGCTCCTCATAGGGCATCACTTCAGAAGAGTGAATACTTGGTAGC
Organism: Thuja plicata; assembly: GCA_018584345.1. Classification (NCBI taxonomy): domain Eukaryota; kingdom Viridiplantae; phylum Streptophyta; class Pinopsida; order Cupressales; family Cupressaceae; genus Thuja; species Thuja plicata. The sequence continues at coordinate 111,928 of MU227358.1, forward strand.
ATGTTACTGGTGGTTTTTCCCATATTGGGTTTCCACATTAAATACTTGTGTCAACTTGTGTGAATGCTTATGGTTTGCTTTACTGTTATGTTTCTACAAGTTAATTTCAATTAACAGTAAACTATATGATTAAAGTTGCCGACTTATGTTACTGTTGCCAAGTAGATCTAAAGTACAAAAAGTTTTATTTTACTATATATGGACCTAAGGATAACTGATTCACCCCTCCCCTCTTAGTTATTCTAAATTTATTCTAACAGCATGCCCACCATGCTCTACAAAATGTATGGAGTCCTTCTTATTCCTCCCCCTCCTTCAGCCATCAGTGGGAAACACAAATGACTGTGAAGCATTAACTTCACTAGATTGTTCAAGCTTAGAACTATGTGTGTTTTGTTACCTCCGAGGGATGTAGACCCTGCTAGAACTAAACCATGGATGCATCTCAATTATGCTTATTTCATGTGGATCCGTGGTGGGAGTTGGAGTGAATGACACAACACCCGACCATTTAAGATCGATCATGAAATGATTGATGCATTCTAAGAATGTCATTGCTTGTTCATTTATTAGTGGAATTGTTTGCATTGCAGACTTCAAAAACCCAATTGAATCATTCCACAAATCCATTGTCTCAAGAGGTGATTGAATATCAACTACCATTTATGGGTATTTTGAGGTGCCTGCATTGTGGCATGTGTTGTCAATGACTATACAGGGTGGTGAACTCTCGATTCCTAACATGTCTAAATCATTGAGCATGCATAAATTTCATGCATTCAAATTATCATGTTAGAGGTAATCAATCGATGCACAAATCCATAGCCCAAGTACATCGTTCATAAAATAGTGTAAATGACCAAAAAATATTATCTTGCTTGTAATGACTTCTGTAGCATCAGAGAAGATGGAAATTATGGCTGAAACTTTCAACGCATACTTGCATGTGTTTCCCTGAAGGGCCCATGGACAATCACACACATACAAGTGATCACCGTAGGGTTTGACCACATAGAAATTGCACAATTTTTGGATTTTTACGATATAGTATCCTTGTCTAGTTTCATCGAGAAAGCAATCATCATCAGGGAAAACCTTTTCCCTCTCTATAGTTGTCTACAAACTTTTCAACCTGTAGTTTGTGATGAAACTAGAGTCCTGTAACTTCTCCTTTTTCCTGTAGAATGGTTCCATCCTATAAACAAGAGTGTAGTATAGATGATCCATCTGACGCGTACATTTATTTTAATAGTCGTGAAGGTACAATGTCTTCAATGTGCAATAGTATGATTCTATGGCAGTGTTTGTGTCCTGATTTGCATGTGGGAAGAGTCTAAAGTTTTTCACCCACACTTCTGCATGCACAACGTGGGTGTTAGCTTTCATGTGAATGAAGTGTAATTTACAGAACAAGGTTTAAAAAATAACAAATAGTTGCACAAAAAGACAGGGATCACTTACCTATACTACCCTCACCTTGACACCATGTCCTCAATAAACATTCTAGAAATTATGGCTGATCAGAAAAATCCACCCAGAAATCATTCAATAGCCTATAAATAATATCCTCACTCTCACCAATTGTCATCATTGATCGGTTCTATTTAAGGTATCAAAAACTTAGGTAGTTACCATGACCCAGGGATTGGACATCTAACTGAGCAGCTATCCTCCTTTATAGAAACTCATTTAATTTATCAAACCAAGGATGTATTACTTGAAACGGGACAACAAAGTATATACACCAAGGATCCTTACTCTGACCATGCTATGGCTGCACAAAACAAATTGCTTTGAAAGGAAACTATTCTATAGTTGTAGGAAAAAAATTGCTTTTAAAGGAAACTATTCTATAGCTGTAAAGAATGCTAGTAAAGAAATGTAGAAGTGAAAGTGATGAAGGAATACTATAACTTGGAAACACAAATAATTGAAAACACAATTATAATGCTTAAACAATTATGTGGCTTTGGCTGCAGGAACTCTATTAACACTAGAATTATGAAACCAAGATGCAAACAACTTAAACTACATGCAAATGATCCTAACTAACTAACACAGATTCCTCACCAAGTGGTCCCCCTTGAATGAGTATCCAAAATCAGTTATACTAAACTAAATATTGACACTTCATTTTCTATTGATTAAAAATAGATTACAATATTCAACTGTAAAGCAAAAAAATGTAAACTGTAACTGGTAATGCCCTCTTTCTCACGCACGAGCGGGGATTTATTTAAAGAAGGAAAAAAATCTAACTTCTATCTAATCACACCATAGAGATAGGTAGAGATTTTATTACAATGGAGATAGAATAGGTCCATGACAGAGGAAAGAAATATGCTTTTGAAAAATCTAACTTCCCACTCTTTCCTATATTTCCTTAGATAATTTATTATAATTCCTTTCTCTTTTCTCAACTTCTGCCACCTTGATCACCCCAGATCCACTTGCTGGTGTTGTACTTGAGGTTTCTCCGTGTGCACCTGCTACAAGACCGAGTCAAGCATCTAGCGCATGGGCACTTTTTACCTGGTCAAGGCGAGGGTTGCTATATTGATGCACTACACTTTCAATGTTAGGATAGAGGCATTTATGATAATCAACACCAAAATATACATACATCATTCATGTTTAAACAACTAATCATTCAAAGAGACATAACCATAATTCTAAAGTAAATAATATAGCATATTCATCCAAGCAGAGCATATTTAAGTGTCTTAACAATAACATAAGTCTAGTGGCAACATGCCACATAATAGAAAATATGAGTAAAAAGTATTTGGAAAAGTATGATGAAAGAAGGGAAAAGATCTCACTAAAATATATGCTAGGGATTCTAAAATATGGCATTAATATGCCTCATCATTTCTGCCCCCTACAAAGATTAATGCCTTTCCTCAGGAATTGAAACATTTTTGATCTTTGAAAGTACTCAAAGATCACCTTCTTGAGTTTTGTCGCTCATAGAGGTGCCTACATGCCAGTAATATCCATTAGTATGCTCCATTTTAATCCGTTGACTCATCTCCAAATGTTCATATACTTCATTATCAACACAACTGTACAGTGGCCACATGAGAAGAGGAGGCTGAAAGGAAAGGAGAAGCCAATTCTTAGGTCAAGGTTTCCTTCCTAGGCGTATATATCGTTGGACTCTTTGCATTGTAGCGCATAGGTTGATAAGACTATGAGGTTCAGACTTATTTAGTGCCAAGGTTAATATGTTCCACCTCTGTCTCAATCCCTTTGCTACTCTGTTTCCATCTGATAAGGAGAGTCACTCAAATGTTGCAAATACTTCTTCCCTGTTACCCAGTATCCTTTTTCTGTGGGTAGTCTTTTAATCCATGCACTATCTCCATCTAATCACAGTATAATCTATAGGGACTACCACTTTCTGGTCATAAGGGGAGTGTAACTATTTGTTCAATTCCCTGTATTTCCTTAATTGTTCTCCATATCTTATCTCATTATTGGACCAAGAGAGTAAAGAACATAGGTGGATACCTCCAACAAATAACAAAGGATTCCAATTAGTATCAAAGGGAACAACATAATTGTACAAGTAGAGTTCACATAAAAAATTCCGAATGCAATCCGGTGACTGGTCATATGTGGCCACAAATTCCTGAGTTGATTCTATGCTTGCGTGCAGATCCCTAAGAATCCTCATTAATTTATACATTAGAAATTGTTCCTTTAAACACAGGGCATAGACCCTAGGAGGTGATCTGCATTCTATTAATTACAGAATTAGGTCTATAACTGAATCTAACTTTCCCTATAACATTTGTACCTCTTTTTGTTTTTTTTCATATTTCCCTTTTTAACCTATCCCTTTCCAATTCCCACATTGACTTTCCATATTGTATTTGCGTAAAGTAGTCAATGGAGATGGAGTGAAGTGTTACCTAGTTCTTTCTTATTCGAGTGACCTACTTTGTTGCTGCTCTAACTATTTATGGCTCATCAACGGGTAACTCATCAGCAGTTGGAACTAGGATATCATTCCCTTGATCATCTTCTTGCTGAGAATAAGGTATATTTAGTGCTTCAGTGTGTTATGTTTCCATGCATTCTATTTTTGTATTTACTGCATTTGTGTCCATTTCCTTGGCTGCAAGATTTTTCTCCATCATGTCTAGACACTCTGCACCTGGGCTCCTTTCTTGTGGTTGTTCCTTCAAAGGCTCCTTAATTAGGTTTTTAGGAGATGACCAGTCATTGTAGGTGAGTTCGTTTTATCTACTTGTTGTGTTCTCAAATGAACACTTCACCATGGATGAGTCTCTATTGACACTGTAGGGAACTTTTGTAATGTCCGTTATTTCTTTAGAGGAATGGTTGCAAGAGAAATATGTTGTTTAGGTAAAGTAGGAGTTTCTTCCCCTGCATCATCAGCTAGTTTTTCCTTGCCCTTATCTTTCCTTTGGACACTCTAGTTTTCTTGTAGACTCAGAAAATCTATAAAACCCTCAGTTCCACCACCCCCTTGACTAGGGTTTGGATTACCAGAAGCTATTTTCTCTATTTGAGCTCCTGAAGAAGAAAAAATTTCATGCAACTATTTTAGAATAGTAGTTTCATCCTCGTCAGGTGTGACCCCATCAGGGACATTTTCTTGTGTTTCTTGAAGTACAGTTTGTGGCCCTTCTCCTCGTAACTGTACATGGGGTGTAGTGATAAACTCATCCTAGGTCATAGGAGAGTTATCCCATAAAGATATTTCCACCAGGAGTTCTACCAACCCATGGTGGGTATCTGCATTCAACTTCCCCTTTCTAACCTCTTTTGAACTTAATTTTAATAGAGAATACAAAAAATTGGGCACATTCACAAGGTGACCATGCAGAAAATGACTCAATAGTTTAAAATATGTAGCATGCAAGTATGAAAACAATCCTTCACAAGTAATGAACCTAATAACATGGATAGCCAACCAAGAGTATTCTTGTGGAAGAGATGTTCTCTTAGTTCCCTATTTTCTAGACTCTAATTCAACATCTGTGGGAAAAGAAAATTCAGCCATGGCCACCCATGCATCATGTTCATGTGGAAAAGCTTTACCTATGGTGGGAATTCCTGAAACTTCTGCAATCTGTGCTTCCAAAGCCTCCACCCTTAACCATTTTAGATAGGAAACCCCATTTCTATAAGTGTGCAAGAATTATAGAGTCACAGCCTCACTTTAACCACATATCCTGCCATAATATGTAAGCCAACCCACATAGTTAAAGACTTCAATGATTTCCTGATCCTGCAACAGGAATGAGTGATCCCTTGGCTCATGGCGTATTAGTTCCCCACCCATTTTTACTAAGAAACATTGTAGCCCAAAAAATTACAAATCACTGCAACTTCCAACTATTTTTCACAATTCTTCCCTCTGTGTCCTTAATGTTCCTTACCCTATATTTCGCCTAATCTTCAGGCTAGATAAATTTGGTGAGTGCTTGGTTTGGTTTTCTAGGTGCTATGGCAGAGGAGAATTTGAAAAACTAGAGCTGGAAATGTGAGTTGGGTGTTTGAAAATAAAATAACTTAGCAAAGAGTTTTGTATGCTTCTGGTTTGTCACATCAATTAAATTGAAATGACTGTGCAACATAGCTTAAGTGAGGGTTGTTATGGAAAAATAGAATTTAACGAAATACCCTCGAAGAAAAAGGTGACAGATGTCCACACATGCTTGGTTATAAAGTACATCAGTACTTGGATGAATTACTAAATTAATTACAATGTAACATATAATAATGTCAAATGAAATGAAAAATTGTTTCAAACAATAAATGATTGCATACCTGGAAAATAATCAGTTGTAAATGCCTAAATCTGGAAAGATCGAATGATGTGTGTTGATAAAAAAAAGTAATGAGTGGCATAATGATGATGGGATGCGTGAGTGAAGGTGGTAGAAAAATTTGATGGGAGATGATGTGATGGTGGCTTTATTGTGGAAAAAGAGATTTTCATGGGAAATGAAATTTTTTATTATGACTCTTTTTGAATGAAGTCAAAGAGATGACCAAAGCAAAAATCCACTCCGATTGGCTGCAAGAAAGTCTTCATCTGGAGGAGGTCCATTGGCTACAGGAAGTCTTCAGATGGAGGAGGTCCATTGGTTGTGGGAGGTTCAGCCATGGCAGGATGAATATCAAATTGTTGCATGAACTTGACCTTAGTGGTTGGCTTATGGTATAGATGGAGTCTGTGACCATTGACCAATAACTTGAAGTGCATAGGGTCAATTGTAGACAATTGGATGACACCATTAGTAAAAACATTTTTAACCTCATAAAGACCAAACCAAAAATTTGTAAGCTTACCTTGATTCTCTTGAAACTGAGAGTCATATAGAAGTACCCAGTCACCAGTAACCAACCGTTTATTTTGTATATATGATTCATGTCATTTCTTACGTTGTAGTTGAACCAACTTTGTGTTCTGTAAAGATGCCTTTTCAGATTTCATCTAGATGATTAAGCTATAGGTGTCTTTCTTGCTAGGCTGCAGGAAGATCCAAGTTGAGCTATAATGTTGTTCCTAAGGTTTTATGCTCAAATTCTATAGGCATTACATCAGTCTTTCCATACACCAACTCAAAATGTGTGAAACCTTTAGGTGTTTTCCATATTGTGTGGTAAGCCCAAATAGCTTCCTCTAATCTGATACTCTAGTCTATCTTGTATAACTGAACTGTCTTGTCAGCATGGCCTTGATCTCCCTATTTGTGATATCTGCCTGACCATTGGCATGAGGATGATATGGACTAGACTTCCTATGGTGAATGTTGTACTCCTCCATAAGTGTAGTGATCAGATTAGAAGTGAACTGGGCTCCTTGATCTGTGACCAATTCCCATGGAACACCATACTTGGTAAATATTTCCTCATATAAAAAATGTACAACTATGTTATCCCGAGCATGCTTCATAGCTCATACTTCCACCCATTTAGTGACATAGTCAGTACAAACCCAAATGTAAGAGTTATCATTTGATGGGGGATTTATTGGTCCCACAAAATCTAACCCCCATTTATCAAATGGAGTGACTATTACCTAAGGAAATAGAGGAATTTCATCTAACTTGGTTGGCCTTCCCATCTGCTAACATCGATCACACTTGCGGGTGTAATTGGCTGCATCCCTATGGGGAGTTTGCCAGTAATAGCCAGTAGTGAGTATCTTCATAGCTGTCCATTTTGTTGCAAAATGGCCGCCAAAAGGTTCATTAACGCAGGAATGGAGGATATCATACATCTCATCCTCATGAATACACCTTAGATTAGAATCTAATCAGGTCCAGTGTAGAAAAGACAGTCGACCAACCAAGAAAAATTAAAAGTTTTCTCAATTAACAACCTCTTTTCTTTGGAAGAAAAATGTGGTGGTACCTTTTGAGAAACTAGATAATTGGCAATGTTGGCGTACCAGGGGGTATGAGAGAAAATGGAAAATAGGTGTTCATCTGGAAAGTTGTCATCGATGACATGTGGGTAATCAAAATTCTTTAATTTGGAGAGGAAATCAGCAACTACATTTTTTCCCCCATTTTATCCACTATTATGATGTCAAACTCTTGTAGAAACAAGAGCCATCTGGAAATCCTCCCTGTGATAGCAGGCTTGTTTACCAAATACTTGATGGCTACATGATCAGTATACACAAATATTGGGTAACCGGTTATGTAGTTGCAAAACTTGTTCAGCGCATATATCACAATGAGAGGTTATTTCTTGGTGATTGTGTAGTTCAACTCAGCGCCCTGCAAATTATTGCTTATGAAGTAGATGACATTCTCTACAGGCCATTCCTTTTGTCCTAGGATAGAGCCTAAAACATGGTCAGATGCATCTATGTGTCTATAGAATGAAAATTCCCAATTAGGCCCTCGAAGAATTGGTGCCTGAGTAAGTACAACATTTAGCTACAGGAAGGCTTCTTCACAAGATGTTGTCCATAAAAAGTCTGAATCATTAGTGAGAAGGGAATACATGGGCCCTGCTAGTTTGGTGAAATCCTTAATAAACCACCTGTAGTAACCAACATGCCCCATCAAGTTGTAGACATCCTTCTACTTGGCTAGAGTAGGCAGGTTCTTGATGACTTCAATTTTGGCTGGCTCCACCTATATGCCCTTATGAGAGATGTAATGACCTAACACAACCCCTTCCTGCATCATCATGAAGTATTTCTCACTATTGAGGGACAAATTATAATCCTCACACCTGGTAATAACTTTTCCCAAATTGACCAATGCCTCCTCATAGGTTTCCCCATGGGTTGTGAAGTCATCCATGTATATTTACATGCAATCATGGGAGATATCAGCAAAAATACTGATGACCACTCGCTGGAGTGTAGCTGGAGCATTACAGAGGCCAAAAGGAAGTATAGAGTAGGAAAATGTTCCCCAAGGGCAAGTGAATGTGTTTTTCTCCTGATATCTAGGAAGGGTCCTGATCTGGTTGTAGCCACTATATACATCTAGGAAAGAAAAATAATGCTTTCCAAATAAGGAATCAAGGACTTAGTCAATAAATGGCAAGGGAAAATGGTCCTTCTTGGTGGCATTGTTAAGTTCCTTATAGTTGACACATACTCACCACTTTCCTACTTTGATCAAGATAATGAGTAAAGGTGAGACCCACTAGGTGTTAGAAATGGGGTAGTTGAAACTGACATTAAGAAGCTTTTGCAACTCTATTTTGACTATCTCTCTTAATGCAGGGTTTATACGCCTCTTGAATTGTTTGACATGAGGTTTGTTTTCTTTCAGGAAAATATAATGAGTACATATTTTAGGGTCAAAGCCCTTCATATCTGAATATTCCTAGGTGAAATTTGTGGTATGGTCTTTCAGTAGTTTGGCCAAAGATGTATGTTGCTGGTTGGTAAGTTTGCTATTAATATACAAGAAATCGTTAGGGGAAACTTCCAAATGTTTTGTGAGTTCTACCATAGAATAATTTTTTAAGGGAGGTGCTTGGACCTCATGGGGTAGAAATTGGTGGTAGAGGTACTTGGATATAGGAGATAGAGGTAAAGTGTAATTAGGGTACAAAGCTTGCAGGGAACAGTTATGGGGGCTGAGATAGTTAATGGAATCTAAATCTTGACCATACTAGTTTTACATAATGTTAGTGATTATAGTGTCCTCCTCCTATAGCTGTAGGAAAGGATGCATTTTTTATATCATGAGTTGGGATACTGAGTTAACTACTTCAGCCTCCTCCCCAATGTCAGGCCAAATTGGTGAGACTAGATCCATTTGTGGTTGTCCTAGAGAGTATAAGGATAATGTCTTAGTATGTTGACCATTAGAAATGGTCATACCACTTGAGTGACATCTTATAAAGGCATCAACATTGGCCAGCCAAGGTCGACCAAGAATTATGGGATAGCCTCCTAGTGTGGATTTAGGTGAGAGGATCATAAAGTCTACAAGGTAAGACCAGGTTTTAAGGTAAACAACTATATGATTCACTACCCCATCAGATTTGACTGTAGAACTATCTGCAAGCTGTAGGATAGTGGGTGTGTCCTGGAGGTTAGTGATTTTGGGTTGTTGCATGATGTCCTTAGTCATGAAATTTATGGTAGATCCTAATTCTATCAAAGTGTTTTTGATGGTTGTCCCATTGATGGTAACTTTGACAACCAAGCTACCTGGGTCAGAATACTTAGGGACCACTATTTTTCCTAGCATGATATCAACAAGTTTCCCCAGGACATGAACTGTCTGGGGGTCCTTTCGCTAATGAATAGGCTTTTTAAATTAGGCCTCTTTGATAACCTTTCCATATCTAGGGAATCCTTTATTTCTTGAAAAAGTAGAACCTGAACATTATTTTTCTTGAGTTGGTCTAGGATGTCAAAGGCTACATCATCCGTATGTTTAGAGTGATCATTCTTCAACCTTTGTGGAAAGGGAGGTTGAGCGGGCTAGACTTTTTTTGGTAATACCGTTGGGCCTATTGGAATGGTCTCTAGAGTAGTCTAAGGTAGGGGCTTGTATGGAGTCACTTCAGTTATAATAGGAGATGTTGGTAGAGTAGTGCCTAATGGTAAATGGATGTCATTGATTGCATAGGCAGGGTACTAGTTTAGACCAATTGAATAAACATTTTGTTGAGGTGCAAGTGGCCTATTATTAGGATTTGACTGAGGTTGGGTAGGGAGTTGGGTAGGCTTAGGGGGTGCTATAGTGGCTACATGAGGTGTAAGAAGTGCTTGTTTTTGGGGCTTTTGTGGTGGTTGTAGGAGTCCTTGCTAATGGTTTGGTCATTGCTAGTCACCCCATGACTGACGATTTTGTTTCTAGTTCCCTTCTGGAGGCCGCCAATTCCCTTGGGTTTTTTTCCAATTCCCTTGGGGTTGTTTCCAATTCCCTTTGTGTTTTTTCCATTGGGGATTTGAGTAAGGTTTCCACTAAGGTTGTGTATTATTCCAAGGAGTGTATTGATTGTTCATAGGTGGTTGTCATTGACTAATATAAAATGGACCATTAAAAGTAAGAGGGTCTTGAGGCATACCTTGTCTTTGATCCCATGGTCTTCATTGTGAAATGAAGAATACTTTCTCATCATCTCCTTCAATCATCTTGTAATCGGTGGGTAGCTTTGTAGTCTCCAAGTTGGAAACCAACTTGCTATGACATTCTCTCTTCTTCTATCTACAATGTGGACAGAATTCTGCTAGCATAGCTTTGGCCTACTCGCGTTTCTTTTTTTCCTGCATTGTGTCCAAATGGGTGGCCATGTTATTGATAATGATCTTCTTGAAGCCAGACAAAAAATGTGTGATTTATGTCTTGAGAAGCCCCAGTGCCATTAGTTTTGACCGTCACGGACCTATATCCTCTTCCCTTCTTAGCCGTAGCTCTTGAGTAATTGTAGCAGATTTTCTTGATATCATCCTAGGTAGATTGGGTGATATCTCCCTCGGCCATAAGATCCAAGGCTTCAGCGCACCCTTCATTTATACCTTGTAAAAAGAGAAGCTTTTGTGAATCCTCATTGACCTAGTGTTGAGTATTTTTCTGCAAGCTAAACAAGAATCTTGACACATAATCCTCTAGACTCTCAGCCTCCTTATGTGTCATCTTGAAGATGTCATCCCCTCTCATATAATTTCACATGCAGTATAATTTATACTTTGTTAAGAATACTACCTTCATTTCTTCCCAATCATGGACAATGTCCTAACCTAATCCCATAAACCATTGATGAATGACGCTCCCCTTAATACCACAAACACATAACATAAACAGAGAAGCAACAACAATTTGCAAGAACAGAAAATGGACTTCTTATTATCTCCACAAATGCGGAATTACAAACTTTTAGAATTACAATATGCAAAGCCACATGGGCATTCCCCTTACAATATTCTGTAGGACAAAGCCTCGAATTATTACCCAGATCTCCCAGAACTGTCCCGAACTGCCTAAGACAACACTACGGGCCTTCTTTATATAGGCAATTTCCACCACCTGAGAAGGTTCCAGAAATTTAGCCCTTAGGGCTGACCAAACTTAGAATTATTTTATTTTTCATTTTAGTACATCAAAGTCGGCTCAAAATAACTTTTGAAACCTGAACAAAAATTTTGAAGGAAAATT
>MU227358.1:128898-141465 GCA_018584345.1 Thuja plicata
CCCGAACAAAATTTTTGAAGGAAAATTATTTTCTGCTATTTCAGGTGGCCCAACTTCCGGAGACCATAAGTCATCACCAGTTGACCCGATTGACTATTATAACCCCATTTCAGAAATGCCACGAAGCTCTGTACAACACTTGAAATAAGAAATCTTCATGTAGCCCAAGTTTCGACCTCATTCGGGGCCTCTAAAGCTTTCAAAACTGAGCTTGAAGTTTCTGTACCCTATTTTCAATACCAAAAATTTTCAATATCTTCAAAACTAGACCTGATCTAGCCATGAAACTTTACTGGCAGGCTGATATGACTGAGATGAACCTCCACATGCAAAATCAGAACATTTCAAGATCGTATGACCAACTTACTAAAAATAGCAAGTTTCCATAAATAGCAGCTCTGCACAAGGTAGACCTTATTGAAAAGAAATTTTTTTTTTTTTTGGGTGATGCAAGATTGTCGTTACACCCAGGATGCTCCTGCATCAACCATCTTAATGCAGACTCCTTGAGAGTTGTAGGAAACAATTTGAGCCTATGGTTATCCATGGTGTAGTCATAACTATGGAAGAGGATGTCAAACTCAAAGAGAAAGGTATCTAGATCTTCGGTCACTAGGCCATAGAGTTTAGGAAGTTCTAAAGAGGGAATATTCTTGAGGTTGTCATTATCATGCTGGTCAGTAATGGGAAATGGAAAGGTAGGGGGGTTTTCCATCCTAAGCAGACACTGAGGGAGTCCTTGCAGTTGGTAAATGACTAGAGGTAGTGGATTTTCTTCTTGGTTGTCTGGGTATTAGAATCTGAGATTGGACAAGGCTTCTGCAAACAGATTAAACTCAATTTGAGCTTCTGGAAGGTGAAAGTTTAGTGGATCAGCTTCAGAAGATGATGATGACAATACTGATACAAGAAGGTTTACAATTGCATCCACAAACTGACCCTCCTCTTTGTTTTCTTCTAGTACAAATATATATCCTAAATAGTTGTTGGGGTAGTTTGGTAAGTACCTTCCTATAGCATCTCTTCTTCTTCTATGCATACAGATAAATGAAAGATCGCGGTGGTGGAGTGAAAGAATTTTTTATATCAAAATCTATTTAAAAAGGATGTACATGCTTGAATTGAATTCTACAAATGTCTGAGTAAAATAACTTCGCTTGAAACCATCCCCGACAATGGTGCCAAAAATGATTGGTTCTATTTAAGGTATCAAAAACTCAAGCAATCAGCATGACCCAAGGATTGGACATCCGACTGAGCACCTATCCTCCTTTATAGAAACTCATTTAATTTATCAACCTAGGGACGTATTACTTGAAATGGGCCAGCAAAGTATATGCACCAAGGATTCTTACTCAGACCACGGTATGGCTGCAGGAAACAAATTTATTTGAAAGGAAACTATTCTATAGCTACAAGAAACAAATTGGTTTGAAAGGAAACTATTCTATAGCTATAAATAATGCTGGAAAGGAAATGAATAAGTGAAAGTGCTAAAGCAATACTATAACTTGGAAACACAAAGACTTTAAAACACAATTATAATGCTTCAAAAGTTTTGTGGCTTTGGCTGCAGGAACTGTGTTAACACCATAAATATGACACCAATATGCAAACAAATTAAACTACATGAAAATGATCCTAACTAGCTAACATGGATTCCTCAGCAAGTGGGCCCCCTTGAGTGAGTATCCAAACTCAGTTATATTGAACTAAATATTAACACTTCATTTTCTATTGATTAAAAATGGATTACAAGATTCAACTTTAAAGCAATAGAATGTAAACTATAACTGATAACACCTTCTTTCTCAGGCAGTAGTGGGGATTTATTTAAATAAGGAAAAACATCTACTTGTTATCTAATCACGCCATAGATATAGGTAGAGATTTTATTACAATCCTATTAAACATGAAAGAAAACTATAAAACTGGAGATAGAACAGGTCCATGAAAAAGGAAAGAAATGATTTTGACAAAAAATCTAACTTCCCACTCTTTCCTATATTTACTCAGAGAATTTATTATGATGCCTCAGTCTTTTCTTGACTACTGCCACCTTGATCACCCCAGATCCACTTACTTGTTTTGTGCTTGTTTCTCTGTGTGCACTTGCTGCAAGATTGGGTCAAGCGTCCAACACATGAGCACATTTTACCTGGTCAAGGTGGTGGTTTCTATATTGATGCACTGCACTTTAGATGTTAGGATAGAGGCATTTATGATAATCAACACCAAAACATGGATACATCATTCATGTTTAAACAACTAATCATTCAAAGAGATATAACCATAATTCCAAAGTAAATAATATAGCATATTCATCCAAGCATAGCATATTTAAGTGTCTTAACCATAACATAAGTCTGGTGGCAACATGCCACATAATAAAAAAATATGAGTAAAAATTATTTGGAAAAGTATGATGAAAGTAGGGAAAATATCTTAGTAAAATATATCCTAGGGCTTCTAAAATTTGGCATTAGTATGCCTCATCAATCATTATCATCCTGAGGTGTTCAAACATTTCCTTTTCTCTATCTTTTGATGTTCTTCATCCATGCCTGATGCATGTGCTAATTGCATAGAATGACACGATAATGAAAAGTTGCCTTGGTGCACATGAATTTGACCCTGAGTGACTTCGGTCATGGGAAACTTGGAAAGGATACTTGTAAAGGGAGTTGAAATAAATAGTCAAATAAAAAGATGCATGCACTTACTGAATGACATGTATCTCTGTGTTGGCATCATCATTCAAGAAGGCATTTACCATCTAGTCATTTCTAGCCTCCTTTCCTCATCTATATATAGTATGCAACCAACCTTTGATGTCCTCAATCTTGTTACAGGATGATACAACCCATGCAATGGACACCCATGACTATTTATTCTCAAACATGACCAACGTATAAAGATGATACTATACACAATAAAGAAGTCGAGAACGAAGGCAAAATGTTAATGACATACATCAAGTAGAAAGTCTGTTTACTACTCACTACAAGAACAAAATGTATCACCCCATATTTGTGTTGGATGATATCAAATTTGGGTACTACTAATGTTGTTGATATTCATGTTTTGTCACTGGTGTCAACATATGTTTCTATAGAGTGAACAAATTGGTTATTACTATTGTATGATGACTGACAGAAGTATATGGACACTGTACAGATGAATCATAATGATCGAAGACAAGGATATGAAGAAGGATGGGCAGTGACCTTATTCCTAAGGTTTCTTGGATTAATATTACATATTGGTGATGTTACAAATGTTTTAGTGAAGAATGGTTTCTGGACTGTGACAGTGATGCTTAACAGAGAAGGTCTCTATATTTTGGTTATATCTTATAAGAGAATATGATTCAGAGTATGCAAGCTGAAGGGATGATAGAGGAATCATTAAGGAATATTTTTTGTTGATTGATAGTCTTGAGATTGTTGGTAACGTTAACTATGGTGTGTATTTTGGAGAAGACCTATTTGTTGGCCGACTTTAGAGATGTAGCATGTATTATGAATTGTGAGCATGGATTGCCGATCTTGAAGTATATCTGATGTATTATAATTGATGTTTACTTATTTTAAGTACCTTGTGTATCTTAGAAAGGGGTTAAATAATTATTTGTATATTGGGAAATCTTAACTGGCTGACCTTATCAATTATTGTAATAGGGTATATATGAGAGATCTTTTCTTTTGAAAAGATATGGTAGAATGTGATAGGGGAATGATGAGAAGGTAATTGAAAGATAGAGAAGTGTGGAAGTTGTGAAGCTTGATTTGCTACTAGATGTAGAGAAGAGTTTGTGATTGTAATACTTCATTGGAACTGACCAAGCAAAGACAATTGCTACTAGACAGTTCACTAGATTGTATATTTTTGATATACACTTGTTTGGATTGTTAATCCTTGAGGGTAGTTTAAATTTCTTTGGGAAGTGTGCCTGGGTAGTGAGCCCAATATTACTCTTGACTCCTAATAGAGTTTGTCCTTTAACAAGGACTATCTACTGTAATGTTGTAATAATCTCGTAATAGGGCCAAATATTTTAACAGGGATACTATACTCTCATTAAATCATTTGTGGGTGCTAATTCCCACTGGGGTTTTACCTTTAACAAGGTTTCCTCGACAACAAAGGATTTGTTTATTGTGTTTTCATTTACTTTTTTATCATTTTCATTATGTATTTTGTTTATAAAGTTTAAATTTTAATAATCTGTATCATAACTGATTCACCCCCCTCTCATTTGGGTTTGTGGATTTTTATTCCTAACAATGGGTATCATAGATATATGTCCTTAGAGAGAGAGAGAGAGAGTCTAACATCTTAAGGTGATCCTGAATATGTCTTACTATTGGAAGTATAGTTCAAAATTTAATCCTAAAAAAATTGACAATTGGAAGAACAAGACGAGAACACATTTTATATGTTTGGGAATTGACTACTAGATGATCACAAAAAGGAATGAATAGATAAAGACTGAGGATGAATTGGATAAATCTACTGAAGATGAAAAGAAGTTATTTTCATGTAATATGGTCACAAGGGAATCATTGATCAACTCACTTTTTGAAGGTGAATTCACAGAAGTAAAAGACTTGGATTCTGCACATGAGATTTGAACAAGATTAGAAGCACTATATGTAGGAGATAAGTTTACAAAGAAAGCGAAGCTACAAAGTTGGAAGAAAAATATGTAAGCACTGAAAATGAAAGATGATGAGAACATTAGGGCATATGCATAGAAAATTACTGAAGTAGTTATTGGCATCAGAAACTTTGCATGTACTTACAGTGAGGAAGAAGTGATTGCAAAGATACTCATATCTCTGACACCTGCATACAAAACTAAAGTACAAGCTATAAAGGAGATTATACCTTTGAATCTAAACTTCAATAGAGACATGTTAGTCGAAAAGCTAACTAATTTTGAGGCTACAGAATAGAGAGATTCTTTACCTAAATTTGAGTTAGCGATTAAGGTGACTGTACATAGAAACAAAAAGACCTTATCGAAATGGCAAGCACCAACAATAGTGACTTGAGAGAAGAACTTGGAGACTATGCTAATGAATGGGAACAGATACATGAGGAATAAATAAAGCTAGATGAAGTGGTATCCCTGATTTCTAGAAGAGAAAAGAGAGGTAAGGGTAAATTTGAAGGAAAATTACCTTTGAAATGTTTTTCATCCAACAAGATTGGTCATCTTTCATCTCGATGTCCTACAAGGGTTCCAAAACACAAACCTAAGTTTTCAAAATAAAAGTACTCAAAAGAAAAGGAATTTTATTATGATAGTGAACGTGTATCTGATGATGATGTTGATTATGATGAAATTTGATTTATTGGTATTAAGGATGATGAACCTATACATGAAGACAAAGCCTTAGTATCTCGTATTGAAAATAAATCTAAATGGGTTATAGATAGTGGTTGTTCACATCATATGAATGGAGATAAGAACAAGTTTGTTATTCTAAATAGATATGATGGTGGTGTTGTTAGATTTGGTAATAATACTACTAAGCTTGTCATTAGAGTTGGACCTATTTCTTTGGATGGAAAGACTCATACTGAAAATGTACTGCTTGTTGATGGACTTAAACATAATCTTTTGAGTGTTGGACAGATAGTGGATAGAGGTTATCAATTGAAATTCATTGATGGGAAATCTTCCATCAGAAGTAAATTAGGAGACTTGATCACATCTAGTACTAAAATTAGAAGTAATATATTTGAATTGAATACATCTGAAGCTTCTTGTTTTATTGTGAAGGTTGATGACAGTTGGTTATGACATAGAATATTTTTTCATGTTAACTTTGATAACATTGTGAAGGCAAGTATGAGAAATTCCATAAGAGATTTACCTAAGATTGTGAAACCATCTAACACTATGTGTGGAGAGTGTGTTATGGGGAAGCAGACTAGAAGCAGTTTTAAAAGAAAATCTTATTCAACAAAAGGGAAGTTGGATCTGGTACATACAGATCTATGTGATCCTACAAGAGAAAGATCTTACTATGGTGAAAGGTAATTTGTAATTTTTGTTGATGAATTTTTTAGAATGATGTGGGTTACATATTTAAGAGAGAAATCTAAGGCATTTGAAAAATTCAAGTTATTCAAAGCAAAAGTTGAGAATGAATCTGGTTTGAAGATAAAATGTTTGAGATTAGATAGAGGTGGTGTGTTTACATTAGAATTATTTAATACCTAGTGTGAAGAGCATGGAATATTTAGATAGACATCTACACCTAGGACACCACAATATAATGAGATAGTAGAGAGAAGAAATAGAACAATATTAGATGTTGCCAGAACTATGCTGCTGGAAGGAAATGTATCACATGTTGATTGGAGAGAGGCTATTGGTATTTTTGTGTAAACCTTGAACATAATTTAGATCAAAGAAGGTACAAGTAAGACTCCTTATAAATTATGGTTTGGTCATACACCTACTATAAAATATTTTAGAATAATTGGAATTAAATGCTATATCAAAAGAGATGATGAGATAGTGAAGTTTGATGCTAGAACTAATGAAGGTATCTTCCTTGGTTATTCTACTAAGAGAAAAGGATATAAATGTTTCAATCAAAGATTGAGGAAGTTGATTGAAAGCACTAATGTAAGGATAGATAAAAAGTTTCAAATTCAAGAAAGAATGTATGACTATGGATAGATTGCATAGATAAAAGAGGTCCCTGCTAAGCCTGCAGAAACTTTAATGGTTGATGATGAGATTCCTAAGACTTCGAGGTATGTTAAGAAGAACCATCCTGAGGATCAAATCATTGGCAATGAAAGTAAAGGAATGATGACTAGATCTAAAGTAAGAGATGAAATTTGTTTGATTTCTCAAGTTGAACCAAAAACTACTGATGAAGCATGTAGAGATGAATCTTGGACTAAAGCTATGCTAGAAGAACTTCAATAGATAAATAAAAAAAATACTTGGGAATTGGTTCCAAGACCTAAGAAAACAAATGTGATAGGAACTACATGGGTTTTCAGAAACAAAATGGATGAGCAATGAATAGTGGTAATAAATAAAGCTAGACTAGTTTGTAAAGGCTACTCGCAACAAGAAGGCATAGAATTTGAAGAAACATTTGCTCCTATTGATAGGTTGGAAGCTGTGAGACTATTTCTTTCTTATACTACACATAAAGAATTTAAATCATATTAGATGGATGTGAAATTACCATTCTTGAATGGAGATTTGGAAGAAGAAGTATGCATAGAGATACATGATGGATTTCCTTTGACAAAACTAGATGAAGGTATGGTTTGTAAGTTGAAGAAAGCATTGTATGGACTAAAACAAGCACCGAGAGTATGATATACAAGACTAGACAAGTATCTACTTCATCTTGGCTTCATAAAAGGTAATGTAGACAATAAATAATATTTAAGAACTGGTGAAGATGGAATCTTAATCATAGAATTTTTTGTTGATGATATCATTTTTGGAGGCAACAATAAAATGAGTAAGAAGTTCTCTAAATAAATGGAAAATGAATTTGAAATGTCAATGATTGGTGAGATGAATTTTTTTCTTGGTTTTCTAATTAATCAGAGTAAGAATGGTATTTTTATATCTCAGACCAAGTATCTTAAGGAAATGTTGAAGAAGTTTGGAATGAAAGATTGTAAACTTGTTGGGACACCCATGGTGACTAGATACAAACTGACTAGTAATAATGAGAATCAAAGTATTTTTAAGATAAAGTACACATCGATAATTGGTGGTCTACAATATATAACTCACACCAAACCAGATAATTCCAATGTAGTTGGAATTGTGGCAAGATATTAAGAAGATCCTATAGAGACACACCTTGCTGCTGTGAAAATAATTTTTAGATACTTGAAATGAACAATAGAATATGGATTGTGGTATGAAAAATTAGATGAATTTATTTTACAAGCTTACACTGATGTTTATTGGGTAGGTAATGTGGATGATAGAAAGAGTACAAGTGGTGGAGCATTTTTCCTTGGGAAAAGGCTGGTTTCTTGGTTAAGTAAGAAGTAGGACTCTATTTCTCAGTCTACTGCTGAATCAGAGTATGTTGTTGCTTCTATAAATTGTACACAAGTTGTTTGGATGAAACAAATGCTGAAGGACATTTGGAATAATTTTTGAAGAGCCAATGGTTATCCATTATGATAACACTAGCACAATGAATATGTCAAATAATCCTGTAATGTTTTCAACTAACTATTTCTATTAAGTATCATTTCTTGATGGACAAGGTTAGAGAGAAAGATATTAGATTGGAGTATATTAGCACAAAGGAATATATAACAGATATATTTACAAAACCTTTTCCAAAATATGCTTTTGAATATCTCAGAAGCATGCCTGGGGTAAGAGCCTCTCCCAGTGGTAATTAATCGATGCAGGCATGCATTAGTCTAGTGGCTTTCAGAGCTATATCATTTTTTTGGAGCACATTTGGGTGATTTTGCACCTGGCTATTAGGCATGAAGATTTTAAAAATATTCACCTTACATAAGATTATAGAAGAGTTATGGCACCCTTTTCCATTGTTTCTAAAGGGGGAGAGATTCTATGTGAAAATCCCTACTGGTTTAGGGAGATATGTGTTGAGGATATTGAGAATATTGTATTGACATAGAGAAATTTTTGGGTTGATGGATTTTCCCATATGTTTCCATCAATGCCAAAGGGGGAGATTTTTAGATGATATTAGATTTGGGTACTACTGATGTTATTGATATTCATGTTTTTTCGTTGATCTCAATATATGTTTCTATGGAGTGAACGGACTGGTTATTTCTTTTTTATGATGACTAACAGAATTGTATGGGCACTATATGGATGAATCAGAATAATCAAAGACACAGATATGAAGAAGGATGGGTGGTGACCTTATTCCTAACATTTCTTGGCTTAATATTAAATATTGGTGATGTTACAAATGTTTTAGTGAAGACTGGTTTCTGGACTCTGATAGTGATGCTTGACAGAGGTCTTTGTGTTTTGGGTACATCTTACAAGTGAAGATGATTCAGATTATTTGAGATTAAGGGATGATAGAGGACTCATTGAGGAATGTTCATCGTTGATTGATAGTCTTGAGATTGTTGGTAACTTTGGTTGTGGCGTGTATTCTGGAGAAGACTTATTTGTTGGCCAAGTTCAGAGATGTAGCATCTATTATGAATTGTGACAATGGATTGCGGATCTTGAAGTATATATGAGGTAATTTAATTGATGTTTACTTGTTTTATGTAACTTGTGTATCTTAGTGAGGGGTTAAATTATTATTTTTATATTGGGAAAGCTTAATTGGCTAACCTAATCAATTATTATAATAGGGTATATATGAGAGATCTTTTCATTTGAAAAGATATGGTAGAATATGATAGTGGAATGATGAGAAGGTAATTGAAAGACAAAGAAGTGTGGAAGATATGAAGCTTAATTGGCTACTAGATGTAGAGAAGATTTTGTGATTGTAATACTTCATTAGAACTGATCAAGCAAAGACAGTTTCTATCAGACAATGGCTTTAACTTTCATTGGTCAATGTGCCTGGGCAGTGACCCCACTATTACTCTTGACTCCTAACAGGGTCTGTCCTTTAACAAGGACTAAGTACTGTAATGTTGTAATAAGCTCCTAATAGGGATAAATTTTTTCACATGGATATAATACTCTCAGTACATCATTTGTGGGTGCTAATTCCCAACGGGGTTTTACCTTTAATAGATTTTCCTTGATAACAAAGGATTGTGTTATTGTGTTGGAATTTACTATGTTATCATTTGCATTATGGATTTTTTTATAAAGTTTAAAGTTTAATAACCAGCATCACAATTGATTCACCCCCCCTGTTAGTTGTGCTTGTGGACTGTTATTCCTAACAATTTGTTGGTGCCAAATGTCAAATCCATGGATATTATAGAATTGTGTGAGTGTTGAACCATCGTATGAAGCATCCATTGGGTTTGGAAATCCATAATGAAAGGCCTCCCATCATTTTGTGGTTTCTCCCAATAAAAGAAATTATTGGGATCCAGTTCTTTCCATTTAGGATACTAGTGGGGTCATGAACATGTTTTTGAGCTTGATTAGAATTTTCTCTCCTCCATGCATTCATAACATCTCACTGTCAGGAAACCGTCTCTCTTTTATGACATACTCAAAAAATGTGGATCAGTCATATGTCGGTCGATGATTGCATCCACACTAACATCCATTGCCAATAGCTCATCTATGTAAGACTTACTTTCCACAGAAAGGTTTGGGGAAACCCAAGAGTGCGGCTCATTTGTTGGATCATTTTCACCATGAAAAACAATGCCATCTGCATCTACATGCAACATTTCAATGAAAATTAAAATAGCCACGTCTTGTCTACCAAACATAACCTTAGCATTGAAGTGGCACTGAAGCCCCTTTTCTTTGTAGATTGACAAAGATGTTTCTTTGTTAGTGTATTAGCCCTCTTATCTTTTGGCCCAAATGAGCACCAATAACTACACATAAAGATAGTCATGTTGTCAACCATAAATGTTTTCTGACAATTTCTAAATTTTTTTTTATGTTGATTGTTTCTAGCCTAGAATAAATCTTTGTTTTGTTTTCCTTATACTCTGCACAGCTGTGGTCTCTATGGGGCAGGCGGACGAATGAAAATTCAAAGCCTTCCCTATTTGATTCCCTTGCAACAAAATCCTTGATTCTATGGACTATAATTTTTGTACACAAGTGAGTTACCTTATCATCTTCCACACCAATTGGACTCTAGTTGATATCATTGGATGAGAAAGGCTGCACTCCATCACCAAAGTCTTGCACTTCAAGTTGGGTGAGGAGGTGCCACTTGTATTTTTTCCCCATCACAACCAGCTATAAATGAAAAGGAGATGTATAAAAAAACATTTATGTAGATCTTGGAGAACATTAAGGGGTTCTTAAAAAAAATATAGAGGGTGACACTACTACACAACTTTAAATTACTAAAAACTATTGGCAACTAAAATTTACTTGCACAATTACCCAATTTGTGTCTCCTAGATGCTTTGGAAATTAGATAGTATAAGAAGTGAAACAAATTGATTAATACACATGGATATCCAATGCCTCCAATCACACTCAAATGTCAAGTGGATTTATCACATCTATAAGACAATTTCAGACATCGTTACACCAAAATAAGCAGAGCATGTTATAGAATCCCTTGCTAACAAACACCTCTATGTCCTCTAAGATGTTAAATATTGCAGAGTTGTAATATAAAACAAAGATTACATTATGAATATAGCGGAACCATTGGGTTGGACCAAACATGTTTTCTATGAGGTACAAAATAATGATGGACCAACTCATTGGAATATATGTTTTTGATTCTCAATTAGTGCTAAAAAAAGTAGGAAGAAAGTAACTTGATCCCCCCTCATGCATGCATATCCCATATATGAATCCACATCCGTATTGAACATACATTCCATGCTCAAATATTCATAAATTTCACACTATGCCAAATTCTACATGCTTTGATTTAAAACTTCTTTTACACAAATCTTCTTTCATGAGAAAAAACACCTTTCAATTATGCAACTTATTGTAAAGATGAAAAAAAGAGTTTTTGGTTAAGGGGGGGTTTGATTTGTTAATTGTTATAGTGTGTTGAAATCCTTAACCCTAATTCACACCTTACACTTAATTGAATTATATATTTATTATATATTGCAATTGTGATTGTGATTACGGGAAGATAAGATGCTCCTTTCTTTCAAACTCAAATACACAAATAGGAGATCCAATTTTGATCAACCCCAAAGGGTTAATACACAAATGAATCCACTATTTGGAAAGAGAACAAAAAATGGGATCTTAAATTCTGTAAATTGATTGATTAATATGATTAATGACAGTAATTGAAAAGAATAGGAGAAAGTACCAACCTTACAAAATGGCAGATCAAAGATTGTTGTTTTTTGAGATCTGTAGACTATTTATGGAGATGTTGATAGTTGATACCAAACTGGAACACTAAGACAAACAAACCCCAAAAATATTTTTCCATTCCCATGTCATCTTATGAAAAAAGTCAACCCTGTACCACTTTTACCAACTCGATCTGCTCAACTCTGAAAGTGTCCCTGTTCGCACAGTCTGAAAGAAATCCGAAAAGGGTATCCAGATCTGGCCTTGGATCTACAGTCCCAAACCTGTACTTGCAAGAAAAATGTTTTTTTGTTGGGGGAAAGGGGTTTGCCTTTGTCAAGCCCTAGTTTTGTAATTAACCTTAATATATGTAATTTAAAATTGCATAAAGAATAACAAAGCAAAACTCAAATTCACCTTGCTTGTAATGTCCTTGTGGCAGATTCAAATCCATGGATCCACAAGTATGCTTCAAAACATGGAATTTAGAATGGATGGATGTCTTCAATCTCTTGCTTGTAGATCTCCAACACCAAGTCTTGAATGGATTCTTGAACTTGACAAGGGCTTTGGAAGAAGATGGATGGAGAGATCACCAAAAGGGCACTTTTTTGGCTTGAATC
>MU227358.1:147090-158961 GCA_018584345.1 Thuja plicata
AGGAGATCCAATTTTGATCAACCCCAAAGGGTTAATACACAAATGAATCCACTATTTGGAAAGAGACCAAGAAAGGGGATCTTAAATTCTATAAATTGATTGATTAATATGATTAATGATAGTAATTAAAAAGAATAGGAGAAAGTACCAACCTTACAAAATGGCAGATCAAAGATTGCTATTTTCTGAGATCTGTAGACTGTTTCTGGAGATGCTGACAGTTGATACCAAACTGGAACACAGAGATGGAAAAAACCAAGAAATATTTTTTGATTTTGATGTAATCTTATGAAAAAGGTTGACCCTATACCACTTTTGCCAACTCGATCTGCTCAACTCTGAAAGTGTCCCTATTCGCACAGTCTGAAAGAAATCCAAAAAGGGTATCTAGATCTAGCCTTAGATCTATAGTCCCGAACCTGTACCTGAAAGAAAAATGTTTGTTTGTTGGGAGAAAGGGGTTTGCCTTGGTCGAACCCTGGTTTTGGAATTAACCTTAATATATGTAATTGAAAATTGCATAAAGAATAACAAAGCAAAACTCAAATTCACCTTGCTTGTAATGTCCTTGTGGCATATTCGAATCCATGGATCCACAAGTATGCTTCAAAACATGGAATGTAGAATGGAAGGATGTATTCAATCTCTTTCTTTTAGAACTCCAACACCAAGTCTTGAATGGATTCTTGAACTTGACAAGGGCTTTGGAAGAAGATGGATGGAGAGATCACCAAAAGGGCACTTTTTTGGCTTGAATCCTTCAATGGCCTCCAATGGATCTCCTTCATGAAAATGGATACTTGAGAATGATGGATGATTACTTCAAATCTTTCTTAATTTATTTCTTAGACTTCACTTCATAAGGATGCTTGATGCTTGATTAGAAGACTTCAATTGCTTGATCGTTGTTAGAGAAAATGAGAGGAGAAAGCTCGCTTTTATATGAAACTAGGGCACAATTTTCTAAGGAGGCCTACATAGGATAATTAAATCATCATTTAAGCCTTTACCCCTAGGAGAGGACCTATATTAAATATAATTTAGGAATCAACTGATTTGAAACCCAAAACAGCCAACCTAGAAGCAGGAATAGACTTTTTGTGAAGACCGACATCCCGGAAACCAAACGTTCCCAGGATTTGGACCTTGGGACAGGGTTGAGGTCAGCCCTATCCTAGGAAAGGGCTGAGGTTGACCCTATCCTAGGGCAAGGCTGAGGTTGACCCTGTCCCCAGATCCCAGGATCACAGGTCAGAGACCCATAATGCAGAATTTAGGTCAGGAAATGGAGGTTAGAAAGGCAGGTCAGGGGGAAGCCATGTCAAGATCAAGAACCCATTCAAAGGTGCTTGTCATGACCCCAAACCACTCACTCAGAAGGATAAACCAGTCTCCTATGGAATTTCTTCCATTTTCTGACTATACACTTATATTTACTTGTATGAACAAAAATTACACCAAATTAGCAAGGCAAATTTTCCATCCCATGCACTATTCATGGGAAAAACTCTGTGTGTTTTGAGCTCTGTGATGAATATTCAAGATTGTGATTTCTACACAAAATGGGCACAACATAACTATCAAGATGAAGATAAATAAACATTTTACATTGCACAGTGCAATACTTTGCCAACATCTTCTATCGGGGTAACATTGCTTTTGTTTTGCCAAACATGTAATGTCATTTATTTTTCCCTGTGGATTTTAAATGTTCCAGTTTACATTTCCCCTAGGAAAACTAAACATAAGATGCTAAAAATTTTAAGTGCACAACTATGTAATGGAAAACATCATGTGGTTTCTATATTGTAGGTTGTGCTTGCCTTATTTACAAGATGTTTAACCAACGATCATCTCTCTGAAGTTCAAGGGAAGATTTTTATTCATGCTTGTGAAATTAAATATAATATTGACAAACTCTTAAGTATGCATGTGCAGGCAGTGGATACTGTTGTTTGTTTTTGCTATCGACATAACTTAGCTGATAAGTTTCTAGGAAGGTCTTGACAGGCCTGGAATTTGACGGTCACCCCTACCTGTCATATGAATTTTTTTATGTCAATTTGGTCATTTCAAAGCCTTTCATTTTATGTTTTAAGAAAAATATTTATTGTCCAAATAAAGTTAATTTATAAATACATTCTTTTAAAGTTTAAATATTTTATATAATACATATATTACATAATAAATTTGTAGAAATATTTTGTAGTGGGTCCTCCATCAATTTCTTCTCCATAGATGCCTTGTAAATCTTTAACATGTAGTGTGTCATTTCCTTGTTTGGTCCTTATATTTGATGGACTAGATTTCAAACTTGGTCTAGTAGAGGCTCAGACTCATCAATGTTAACTTCAAGAATAATCTTCTGGAAAAATTCTTTGACATCTTGCAATATATCAACCTTTTTCTTCTTGGTCTATAGTTTGTCTTGATTAGTCTTTTGAGCTACAAGTTTTGCATAAATGCTAAATTCCTTTGGCTTCATCATATTAGGATCTCCAGGTGGTATGATGATTGGATTACTCAAATCAATCACATGTTTCCTTTTCTTTCTCTTCTTTTTCTCAATTAGTCTTCTCTCTCCAGTAGAGCGTTTGGAACTTGATGCCACTATTGCATCTTGTGACTCGGTATGGTGACTAGCTATGATTTCCTCTTCTTTCAATTCCTTTTATTGTTTTGTTTCTTATTTCTCTACATCCTTGACTTTTAGATTTGATTCCTGTAGCATTTCCTTTTTGTATCTTGTGTCTTTTGATCATTTTGAATATTGAATGTATTGGTCAGTGGTGTATTCTTCTTATGTCCTTCAGTCTCAGTTGGAGCTTCCAACTGGGTATCCTTCGTATGTTAAGTCTTGGTAGCCTCTGGCTTATTAAAATTTACATTACCTATGTCAACTAGTGGCATGGTCTCAATATCTTGTGTAACTTCAGTAGTACCAATATACATAGTAGAATAAATTTATACTTGTACCAATATAGGAACAATACTTTATATTTGTGCAACATCAACATCTTAGTGTCTTGTACTTTCATATCCATTACATATTTATCCTTTGAAAACTCCTTTGCAGGATCAATATCCTTTGATGTATCTTCAATAATTACTTCTACATTGTTAATAGTTAGATCAATTGGATCTACTTGGCCTGTGTTGTTCTTTACCTGATCGTGATTGTATCACCTTGATTTTTTTTGGTTTCTTGTTGTTTGTGTTGGAATTATATTGGAATGATGTACTGAGAGGGGAGGGGTGAATCAGTACCTCTAAAACTTTTCTTGGTTATCCCATTAACCCTTAATCATCAGTTTGTAAATTATCTTATCTAACTATTCATCTTTCTTTATGTATATGCAATCATAACATAAGTTCTTTAATATGTAACCATAAAAGAAACATTAATGAAAATAGATAACACATAACACAAGATATGATATCGCAGAAAACTCTTGTTAGGAAGTAAAAACTGCGATGGGGATTGATACCCACAAGATTTCACTATCTACAGATAAGGGGCCATTTAAGCTTACAATTGGTCACTTCTAATGACCTACCTTGTTAGGAGTATTATAGTAGAGACCTATTAAGATCTACTTCATTTGAAGCTTTAGCAACATTGTTAAGTGTGCACTCTAATAAGAGATTTGTAAAGAATGGTTAAGTCTACCTTCTACAAAAGGATTTTAGATGTGATGCACTTGTTGGAATGCAACTACATAATTATTTGATTTGATGTTGTATACAATCTCCAATTGCTGATAACAGATCCAATAAAGCTTCCTATGTATAAGTAATCATCCTTCCATGATTGAATAATACCTTTGTCTACTCGTCAGTAGTCTTTGTGTGTTCTTGACAATTGATGTGATCTGTTTCTAAACTTTACATGAATTCTTCCTTCTTCTCCTTAGATGGTCTTCGTGGCTATCAACAACAATGAATTCATAACTAACAATTGATTTGAACATCTATTTATACTAGATTTTGGCTCAATTCTTGATTCACACTTTGCAAGTTAACTCTAGATCCAAGGTTTATAGCTTGACCTTGATCTTTAGTTAGATATGTTTTAGATCTATTAAGATGCTTTAAAACATCTACATAAAGCTTTCTTGACCCTTAAGTTATGATTTAAAACAAATTAAAACTCTATAAATAGAATTACATTGCTTTATCTGACCTGTAAAACTCAGATCCACTATTTGTGGGTTCTCTAACTGACTGTCGGTTCTGACACTCAATTTTCTTTGTCATCTGTGTTCCTTTCTTGAACTGGTCATCGGGTATGCCTTTTCTATTCCGTCAGTTTTGTTCTCAAAACTTTGTCATCAATGATGTTGTCAATGTTATGTTATTGACCCGTCGGTGATGTCCTGTTCACTTCGTCAGTTCAACACTTGTTAGTGTTCATCGGTCAATTCCATACTTACCATTTTTCATGACCTCTGTGTTCTCTCAGGTATGTTCTCTATTTTCCAGTAATGCTTGTAGTCTACCGGTAATGTGTGTACCAATGATCTCTGTCAATGTTTTCTACTAAGTGTACTAATTTCAAAATTAATGTCATCAACCTCCCCCTTTGACATTAGTATCAAAAACATTGATATGTGCAACATACTGAGTGTATTAGCATGTACACTTTTGTATACTCCTTCCTTAGTCATTTGAATGACTCCCCCTATGTATATGCCAGTAAGTGTATGTATATATACATATCCTTATGTACTTTTATTTTCCCTTTTTTTGATATATATTGTACATAACTATCTTTATATATATCTATTCCTTCTGTACATACTATAATGAAGGTGAATTGAGGGTGACATTAAGGATAAAATATAAAGATTGGAAAGGGGGTTTAATTGATTAATTATTATAGAGTGTTGAAATCCTTAACCCTAATTCACACTTTACACTTAATTGAATTGTATATTGATTGTATATTGTAATCATGATTAAGGGAAGATAAGACACTCCTTTCTTTCACCCTCAAATACACAAATAGGAGATCCAATTTGATCAACCCAAGTAGAAGGGTTAATGCATAAGGGAATCAATTATTTGGAAAGATAGCAAGAAAGGGGATCTTAAATTCTGTAAATTGATTGATTAAATATGATTAATGACAGTAATTGAAACAGATAAGAGGAAGAACTAACCTTACAAAATTACAGATTAAAGATTGCTATTTTTTGAGATCTGTAGGTCATTTCTAGAAAATCTAACAGTTGATCCTGAACCAGAACGCAGAGATGGACAAAACCCAGAAATATTTTCCCATTCTGATGCCGTCTTATGAAAAAGGTCGACCCTGTACCACTTTTGCCAACCCTGTTCTACACATATCCAAAAGTGTCCCTGTCTACACAGTCTGAAAGAAAACTGAAAAGGGTATCCAGATCTGGTCCTAGATCGATAGTCCTAAACATGTACCTACAAAAAGGAAAGTTTTTTTGTTGTGGGGGAGGGGTTTTACTTAGTCAAACCTCGATTTAGGAATTAACCTTGAAATCAATAATTGAAATAAGAATGCTAACAAGTAGTAGAATTGAATCTAAGAATGAAGCTATGATATTCAATAAATATGCTAATGTAATTCAAATGTAAGCAAGTATATAAATATGAAAGCTTGGACTCAATAAAAACCATAAACCCCAATGATTGTATGCTTGGAATCCACCTTGAAGGGAGAATGAATGAGTCTTGAGGATGCACAAAGGATCTTGAAGGAAGATCACACCACCATGATGGCTAGATCGAGGGTTTGAATGATAAATCTTGAATGCTTGAACCAAATCCCTTCAAAGGCTTGAAAGCTTGAATCCTTGATCTTCAATGGAGAACTTGAATGCTTGAGAAGAAGACTTGAACACCTTCAATTGCTTGGGAACATGTAGAACAATGGATGCTTGAACTTCTCTCTTAAACTTTTTCTTTGCTCAATATCGCTTAGGAGACTTAGAGGAAATGAGAGGGAAAGCTTCCCTTTTATATGAAATTAGGGCACAATCTTCTAAGGAGGCCTACATAGGATAATTAAATCACCATTAAAGCCTTTACCCCTAGGAGAGGACCTATTTTAAATACAATTTAGGAATCAACGCTTTGGAACCCGAAATAGCCGACCCGGAAGCGGGAGAGAACTTTTTGTGAGGACCAACATCTGGGAAACTGAAAGTTCCCAGGATTTGGACCTTGGGAGAGGGTCAAGGTCAACCAAGTCCTAGGGTAGGGCTAAGGTTGACCCTACCCTAGTTTAGGGTCAAGGTCAACCCTGTCCTAGGAGGTTGACCCCATCCCTGAATCCTAGAAACATAGGTCTGAATCCCAGAATGCAGAAATCAGGTCAGAAAATGGTGGACAGAAAGGCAAATCAGGGGGGATGATGCAAAAATAGGAGGATGACATGATGAAGGTCAAATACATCCCCTAAGGAGGGCTAAACACTATTAATATGGAAGTGCTTCTATTTTAAGATGATACACATACAATATACATTTCCTTTCCTCCTTTTTTGATTCTAAAGGAAAAGGTACTTACAACTTGCCAAAAAGGTTGGAATGTGAGGACTTGATCTCCTCCATCATCTTTTCCCATTTCTCCTTTATCATTTCTAGAGCCATTTACTCTAGTGATATCCATACATGTATAGCATAGATGTTGTCTACTACAGACATCTCGGGGGTTGCAATAAGATTTATTGCATCATATATATGTTGCTGTAGAATAGTAAGATTAGGCAGAATGTGTGCCTGTAGCTCGGTAATCTCACCTCTTAGTTGTGTTTCAGCATCCCATATTTCTTTCCTTAGCTTGTTATCCTCTATGACCTTGTCATGATGTGCCTTGATACTATCTGCATTTGAGGTTAGGCTTTGTGCACTTGCTGTGACATTAGAATTTATCTCTGCTAACTTGTCACTATTTTCTTTTGTAAAATTTTCAAGTGTGCACATCTTTTGAACTAAGGTAATTGCTTTAAAAATCATTGGCTCTAATTGATCAGTTAGCTTAGAGAGCTTTACCTTGTTCAGTGCCACTTCTTGGCTGATTTTATCAATTAACTTGTATTGATACTTCTTTTCTGCTTGTTCTTCCATAGCTTGTTTAGCATCTATATTTTTCTCTGTGATTGCATTGGTAAGAACAATAATTTGTTCCTTAACTGTAGCATTTGCTTCAAGTTTTTGCTCAGGAACAAGTTGTTGGAGAATATCTCTTGCCTTTTCAAGTGCCATTGTTTCCCTGTGCTCTTGTATCATTTTATTTTGAATGGATTTTCTTTGACATAGCACTCCAAACTCTTGAAGTTTATCACTGTCCAAAGTGGTAATATCCTAGTTTGGAACTTCTATAACTTCATCCAGTGTAACATCCAAGATGTCTTTCTTTACTATTTTCTTCATCTTCTTCTTTGGATGGGTGGCAGTTTGATGTACTACCATCTGTAAAGCATTAAATTAGGTTGACTTGGTAGGTGAGGGTCAAGAAGATGAGGCATCCTTTTGTATCTATTCTGAGTCCACCGACAGGTTTGGTGAAGACGTCTCCTCATTTACCTTAGGTATTTCAACAGATGTATCTTCTTTAAGTTTGATACCTTCATCATGCTTGACTCTTTCACTATTATCCTTTTCTTCACCCTTTCTCAGTATATCCTCTATTTTATTATCAACTTCTTTGTTTTGTTCTTTTGACACTTCTTGCTGATTGTCGGTTGCATCCTTCATTTCTGTATCTGTTTCCTTTTGAGTGTTTGATACAAATTTTTTTTCATCCTTATCCATATCCTTGGGTATATTATCATCTTTCTTAGATGATTTTTCCTAACTTGACTAAATATCAATAGCATCTATCAAAATATTCATGTTTGTAAATGTATTGACTGTTGCAGTGTCAATAGTTGTATCCTGTCCGTCGGTATTGCCCTTTGCAGCATTTATGTCTTCATCTTTTTGAATTTACTCTACAGGTTCTTGTCCTGTGGTGTCATTGAAAATGTTGTCCAGCCAAGATTCATCATTTATATCATCATTTAAGTTACCTTTTATAGACAATTCTTCTTTGGTAATTTCTTCATCTTCTAAACTGATGTGTATTTGACTTCCTGGTACTTGATCATCTTCACCATCTTTTGGCCCTTCTTCATCTATAATGTCAATCTATTTCTGGCCAGTTATTTGTACTTCTTTAGTGTCTAACTTAGCTATTGAGTTATCTCTCTGATTGGTGGTTTCCTTCTCATAACTTCTCTTCTCATTAGGATTGAGTATCTTGCTCCATGTATCATGGGTTTCTTGTTCTAGCTCTATAAGCTTCTCTTCAAGAAATTTATAAGCTCTCAACTTGGGTGAGAAAATTTTTGCATGTTTCTCCATGATTTCATTGATTTCTTCTCTTTTTGATTCAAGAGGCATAAGAGAAACTAGTACTTGTTCTCTTATCCTTTTCTCCTCATGAAGTGCAAAAGTGAATCTAGAAGATATTCTAATTAATAGTTCTTGTGGTACATCACATGTAGTGAATTGTAGTGGGATGTAATAGTGTCTGCACATCTTAGCAATAAGTGCATCTTCAATCTTATTCTGTTCTTCAAAATCCCATCTTAACCATTTTCTAGTCTTAGGATGTCCAAGAGATGCAACCTCAGAAATATACTTACATATTTCATCAATGTCTTCAGTGGGTGATGTAACCTTTTCTATTTCCTCTACTTGTTTTGTAGCATCAGGTTCATCCATAGCTGAGTCCTCTAAATCCTCATTTGTCTGAACAAATTTCCTCCTTTTGGTAGGTGCCCTAACTGGTTGTTTTGTCTTTGGTGTGTCAAGTTTCCTTTTATACACCTTTCCTTTTACCATTTGAGAAGGAGTTGCATCCTGTGCTGTTTGACTCCTTGTTCTTGACTTCTTAGGTGGAGGAGGAGGTGGTAAATTATACTTCTCTTCCTCTAATTCATTTTTCTCTGCTGTATCACCGATGGGAAGCTGGTCCTCGGTGAGTTCCTCCTTACCCTCTTGTTCCTCTTCACCTTCTCTTTCTTGTTCTCCTTCAGAAGATATATTCAAGTTCTTTTTCAAATTCTTCACCATTTTTTTTGACTGTTTTACAACCTTCTTGACAACAAGATTTGTTTTAATCTTTTGTTTGGCCTCTTCATAGGTACCAAATCTTATTTTCTTTTTGTCAACTGGTTCATTTAATAGTGCCTTAATGCATTCATTTTCTAATCCTGCTTTGATTTCATATTCTAATTTTGAAAGCCATGATTTCCTTGGTACTACAGCTTGGATGTATGTGAAATTAGTATCTACCATGAAACATATGTCTTCTCGATGTTCCTCTATCAGACTTTCAGGAATTCTAGTTATTGCTTGTAGAATTTCCTTAATGGTTTTGAAATACTCATGCATAAAATTATCAAAATTTGTCCCTAGTGATTCTATGAATTCACCTATCTGAATGGTTATGGGTCTGCTTGTGTCCCATACAAATTTTCCTATGGAAGGAAATTATTCTTCAAAATAAAAGAATATGCACATTATGAGGGAACCAAACTTACAAGTGTTTATCCTTGAATACCTTATTGTGCACATGTTCTCCTCCAATTGATGTAACAGGATCTCTGCAAGATCCATCTTCTTCCCCTATTTAATAATCTTGTATATTGTGCTCATAGCAATAATAGATATGCTATTCATTTGGCTTGCTTGGAAGATCTTATATCCAACAACACATGCTCCAAACCTCAGCTCTACGTCTGTAATGGTGTTGACCTTTAGTGCTCTTTTATCTGATTGAGCACCAGTTAGTTTTTCCACTTCTGCCAGAGATGGGTGCTTGTGAGCTTGTGGTTTATTGGTTGTAGGATAACCTATGATGGCATGAATAACATCCTTTGTTATTGGATTTGGCTTATTTAGCCATAGAGTCTTGTTATGAACTCTTCTAAGAACAATCTTTATCCATTCTGATTTGAAGACCTTGGGGAAATGCAGTGCATTTGTGAGTCCCTTTACTTCCAAGTGTTTGTGCTCATCTTTGATCTTTCCAGTATCATCACATAGTTCCCTATAGGAATTATCTAGGTCTATATCTCCTATTTCCAAGATCTTACAGTGAATATAGGACCTTACATTGTCTACCAGTAAAACCCTAGGTGAGATTCTGGAGAATGCTCCAGAATCGTCAGGTTGTGAAGGTATTTTAGGCTGTAACTTATACTTAGGTTCAACACATGAACTTCTACTGACAAGCTTGAAGGATTTCTTCTTATCATCCTTAATTTTCTCAACTCTAGAAGTCGATGCCATCTTGTTTGTAGAAATTTAGGGCTTTTCACAAATAAAATAGTGTGGTCAGTGAGTGTTATTACTTACAAATTCTCTGTGATTGGTTATGAATGTGAATGCTTCATGTCACAATAATTTTTGCTGGGTCACTTTCCAAATTTCTCTTAAATCACTCTAGTTGGCTCGAAATTCGCAGGTGCAAAAATGAGTTTACCTGCAGGATTTTATAACCTTTTTGCGCCCTAAGCTGTCATTAATGCTTACCAACTTGTCAATTTATGAAGACTAATTTTGTTGGTAAAGACATTCATAACATCTTCAGTGTCTATGAAAAGCGTTGGGGTTGCTAGCAGTTCTGGAGACTTCACTGATGATTGTTGGTGAGGTTGCGAAGATAGCTTTTATGATTCAACGTTCACCGATATCCGTCGGTTTACACTTAGCTTGTGTAATGACCTATACATTCTGGTAAGTAGTGCTAACTTTTCTGTGTGTGTTCACCGATGCATATTGTTCCCAATAATCGATGGTTGCTTTTTAATATTTTAGCAAATAACAATATATTGCATCTTTATTCATGCTAATATTACAATATGAACTATGTGTGATGGAACCGATGTATAATGTAACTTGTCATAATGCAGTTCCATACTTACTTGTGCAATCTCATTTGATGTAGTGATGTCACCAAATCCATTGGATGAGGTGTCACCATTTGCATTTCTTGTTCTAGCACCTTCAGTGTTTGTGGCTTTTACCCACATCTTGTTTCTCATTCTTTTGATGTCATTAATGGTATTTCCATTGGGATGTGTACTTGTGTTTGTCAGTCAGCCTTTGCAATATTTTATCACATGTCCAACCTTATGACAATGTAAACATGCCATACCTGGATTGGTCCAACCTCTTGACCTTCTGGTCCACTTTCTCATACAATTGGCAGCAATATGACCATACCTTCCACATGCCATGTAGTTTACCTATGTGTTATAGTACCAAACATATGATTTACCAAATCTTGTTGGTTTGTAGCTTTTATCAGTTTTGTTTGGTGTCCATGCCTTGTTGTTCTTTTTCTAGCATTCCTTATGTGTATGCCCATTCATCTTGCATGTAGGATAGTAGTTGTCCAAATAGGTTTTTCTCTTTGGATTTGTCACTTTGGGTCTACACTCATGTGCCTTGTGTCCTTTCTTTTGACATTTATAACAATTACCAATAAAAGTAGATTGTGTTTGAGAAATACCTTTCATTTTGCTTCTGCAAGTGTTTGAGGTGTGGCCTAGTTTTCCACGGTGATTGCATGACAACTTCTTGGATCTTTGGGTTGTGAAATCATTCCTCTAATCTAGTTGATTAGAAGATTCACCATTCTTATTGTACCCTAATCCTGTGTAGTTGTTGACTCTTCTCTATCCATCAAGAAAATCATCCATCCTTTTTTTTCTTTCTTCAGCCTTTTTGATCAATTCATTGTGTTGATTTTGGACTTTGATTTCATGCTTCAATTTTTCATTCTCTTCTCTTAGCTCACCAATGATCTGTATTCTTTCAATGAGTTATGTATTTAATCTAT
>MU227358.1:164425-180862 GCA_018584345.1 Thuja plicata
TCCTATTGTGGATTTAAGCTTACATGTTGCTGATGTATATTTCATGTTCGATGACATTGATGGTTTTGATAAGTTACAGAGGTTATTGGTGAGGTACTATGTTCAGTTTGTTCCTGGGAGTGAGCATGTTGATTGGATGGTTGACATTCTAGTGGTTGATAGATGGATGCGGATCTGGATGATTTACATGTTGGTTCTATTGTCCTTGTTGGAGTGCAAGCCTTTGGTGAAGATGAAGATGGTTATGGATATTTTATCTAGCATCACAGTATGAGGCATACTTCTTTTTGCACCTGGGGAGTCTGATGTAGGAGCATCCCAGGGTAGTTGGCTATCCTGCATGTTTGGGAGATTTGATGGAGTTGTGTGGACTTATTTTCATGTGTGAGGGATTTGGTAGAGTTGTGTGGACCTACTTGGGTCTTGGGTAATTGGTTTTTATGTATTTAATGGAACTTGGCATGGTCTTGGTTGCTTGGCATGGACTGGGAGGAGCTCGGCCTTGCTTAGGAATTTGGTACCTATTATAGGCTATATAAGTAATTTTTCACAAAGAGTTAGAGGATAAAATTTTTAGGGATTTAAGAGGGCCTAGATTTCTACCTATGTTTCAAATAACAAGTCCTAATTCATCTAGAGCTAGGAGATATCACGATTTTACTAAGACATCAATTTTGGGCATTTAATTGTTGTTGTTGGCTGACTTGTGGCATTTAATTTATGTGTTTGTATTTAATTTATGTTCAGGGCCGACCTATGGATTAGATTGGTATAATTAGGGGTTGTGGGGGAAGTATTTAGTCATTATTCATTGATCCTAGAGAAGAGGAAGAGGTAGAGGAGCGAGTTTTGAGAGGAGCTAGTGGTTGCGTCTTGGGAAACAAGGAGATTGCTTGGTGGGCTTGTGAGCACAAGTTTAGATCTTCCTTGGGTGTTCCTACCAGTGTGTGGATCTGGGCTAGCTATGGTTTCATTTAGATCTTGCGAGATCTTATGGAGTTTCTATTGTAATTGCATTGTATTTGGCCATAACCCGAAAGGCCTTACAGCCGGGCATGTTGGATGAAAATATAATGATTCTATTATGAGTATTTGCATTGTGTCGATATAAATCTCTGTGTTGTTATTTATATTCCATTGTGTGGTTATTGGTTGGGTGCTAGGACATTTCCATTGGGGATTCTCCTACCTTGCCCTTCATCAGAGCACCTAAGGGTAAGTTGTGCTCAACCCTAGAACTTTTGGCTTGTAAGACATTAACAAGGTCATGTAGATAAGTAAGTATTCTTTAAGGGTCCATTAGGTGTGTTTTGAAAGTGTTTTGATTATGTCAAATATGGGTGAAAAATGTGTCAAAAGACCCAAGAAATGTATACAAAGACCTTTGTTAAGAGTATACAAAGACTTGTTAGGTCTACCTGGTTAGAGGATTTTACAATCTCTACCCTTAGAGATGTACCCTGTTAAAGGTTTTACAAATATCAGATCGGTTAAGATCTACCCAATATTGGGATTTCTAGCTATCAATACAATAGTATTAAGTACTTAACAATGTCTTCTATATCACATCAATAAAAAATGATGATCAGACTCTATGTGCTCTAAAATATTTTGTTACCTCAATCTCAAATGTAACACTACTCAAATTTTCTCTATTGTAGCTAGATATCAGCTTGGTGCTCTCTGCTCTAATCTTTGTTCTTCAATATAACTCCTTTAACAATATCAGCCTTCTCTATATCGTTACTTTAACTCTCCTTGTCCTCTTGTCTTTAATTCCTCCTTTAAATATGAGATTTATTGCCTATTAATCTTGTGTGTTAGGTGCACTATGATTTTTTTAAACTATTAGATCTTCTTTTCCACTCGGTGAGTGTGTCACATTTACCTTGGTACTTGTTGTATTTCTTAGAAATAATAAACTTTCATTAACCACTTAATCTTCTTCTTAGATCTTCTCTTTGAATTATCTCAATCGTTGATCATGCAAAAAACTAATCTTTGTGCATTGTAGAATCACAATAACTGTCAAGTGTCAATGTATTAAATATGTCCTTATTGCTTTACAATCAATTAAGTGGCTTGGTAGAGTAACTTCTCATTTCTCAGTTAACTTGATCTTTTAGTACTTGGTAACTGTCAAGTTGGTATACTTCATATATGCTCAATTTTCGGTAACTATAGGCTCTCAATGTAGTGTATGTTCTTTATCGAATTCACTGCCTTGCTCGGTGTATATTACGCACTAGTCAAATATTTTATTTTCTCCATTTTTTCGATTGAATCTTCTGACTCATATGACTTTTCCCTAACTAATGACAGCAAAATATTCATAGAGATAACAAGATTAAGCGGAAAAAGTGGTGGTTTTACTTCCAAGAAAAGTGTAATTTCCAACGTGATGCTAAAGTGGTTCACTAAGTATCAAATTCATTGAATCAGTTTAAAAAGTTGATATGAGTGCTGAGAGTGATTGAAGGAAAATCTAATCAAGGAGTTTGAGAGGAAAAAATAGAATCTATTTAAAGGTTGAATTTGAATAAAACAAGGGCTGGAAATTTGAAGTGTTGAAGTGCTACCGAGTGAAGTAGTGAAGAGAAAAGAGGTGTAAATCTAAGTCTAAAGTAGAGTTTGATGAAGTGTTGATGGCATTAGTCAAAGAGTGCATAATGAATATGATTAAGAAAGAGGTAGTTACAGTTTAACATATCAAATTATATACTATTTCTTATTTATATTTGTAACATAGAAATCTCTTAACCGAGTGGAATTAACAATCTTATTGTAAAATCCTTGAGAAAGGTGACATTCTAAAAGAGTGTTCAAAGCCTTCTAACCAGGCCACTCCTAATAGGGTGAAGATCTTACTAGGTCTGAGGTAAATCCCCTAACAGGGTCACATATAACAATGTGCATTGTAATATTTAACATGATTGGCTTTTCACCGAGAATACTTCAGAAGAGTGTTTTCATTTATGGGTGATAATTCCCATAGTTTTTTTCCCAAATTGGGTGTGTTGTGTGTGTCGAATGATTTATGTGCATGATATTTACTATTTATTCCAGTTACTGATTGAGTTATTGAAGTTATTGGTGATGCAATTGCTGATGTAGTTTTGTTCTACCAAGTTGAATCAAAATTAAGTTTTAAAGGTTTAAGTTATCAGAGTTTTATAATTCACCACCCCTCTCAGTAAACCAACATTACCTTCCCCACCTAATCCTACATCAAAGAAGGTGTTGGGTTCAAGGATTTCAAAGAGGACTATAAGCAAGAATTATATGGAGTATCTGATTAAGTGGCCACATATTCCAGAAGTAGAGGCTACCTGGGTAGCTGAAGGTGATTTCAAGAAGTTGGGGATTGATCTTTCACTACTGTTGCCTAATGTGACTTAATCTCTTCTCATTTGGGGGAGAATGGTGTAGGAACACCTAAGGGTTAGTTGTGCTCAACCCTAGAACTTTTGGCTTGTAAGACCTTAACAAGGTCATGTAGATAAGTAAGTATTCTTTAAGGGTCGATTAGGTGTGTTTTGAAAGTGTTTTGATTATGCCAAATATGGGTGACAAATGTGTCAAAAGACCCAAGAAATGCAATGTAATCCAAATTTGGAAAAATATGAATTAATTGAGTTGTAATTAAATCTAGGGGTTATTTTTTGGTCATGTGGAATTCATACATTGAGTCAATTTTTTGTAAGAGAAAAAGATGTAAAAGTTGTCAAAAGTTGCTTGAGAAACTTTTGCAACTTGGCAATGTTGCATGACAACATTTCGGCAAAAAGTTGCAAAGTACCCTAAAGTGGTTATGGGTCAGAATAGTTAGTTGAAACATGGGAGGGGGGAATATTTAAGGTCTCCTCAGGCATTGTACAGAGGTTGGCAACATTTTGGCACAAGTTTCAATTACAAGCATTTCAAGTTTAGGTTATTTTCATTGTGTTTTCCTTGCAATCAGGTTCTTTTGGGTCCAAGGGATTGAAATTATAAATATTTCATTGTGGATAGGGAGAATTGAACATTTCATTTCTTTTTGTACTTTAGTTTAGAGTTTTTGGTTATTAGTTTATACATATAATTTGTCCCTGATTCTGAGTCTCTAGACTAGATAGGGTGTACATAGTTGAAATGGCTCCATCTTGAGTTCCCACCATTGCAAACAATCAGCCCTTGGGGGGATGAAAATGGAGTCTTTGTATAGTATTTTTCTTTTTGGTAGGATTCTAGAAGTTTTTTTTGTGATTTTTAAGCTCTTGTCCTAGGCGAGCTCTTCCATAGCCCGACTAGGAAGCAAGAGAAACATTGGTGTATAACTTGTAGGAGTCAATTGGATGAATGAATCCAATGACTTGGGAATGCTTAATAGGTTATTTCAGATCCTTGGTTGTGAGTTGGAGGGATGGTGAATCCATCTGAGTGGATTTTTCAATGAGAGTTTCTAAACTGGCTTGTTTTCCCATAAAATAGCCCAGTTATGGTTTGGAAGTCTATGGATAGTCTAAAGACCAAAGAGTGGAGAAATACTTAATGTCTTCCCAAAGGGTGTCTAAAGAAATCATTGGTTCAAGGGGTTGTGTGAGAGTTCTGGGAAATAAATCCCCAAAACTTCAAAATAGGGCTAATTGAGACCTACTAGGCTTGTAGCCCTTAAAGATAGGAAATTTGGAAAGCGATGGGTAAATGAGCCAAAGATAACTCAAGAAGATTAGTTTATGGATAGAATTAGGTTATGGATAGGCCCTAGACTCCTGAAAGGTAAATGATAGGGGGCTAGTAAGTTGGTGATTGAACTTACCCTGGTGAGTTCAAGAGAAGGAATAGAAGATTGAGCACTTGGAATTGATAGAGAATATCTAAGGGAATAGGAGGGTAGTGAATTGAAACCTCCTAAGGAATTAGGCCTCTAGGTGAGAAAGAAACTCTAAGAGGTCCTTAAGGGACTAATGAAGAACTAGGAGTAGTTCTTGTAGAGAGCCTCCCTATCATTATTTAATACAAAAATTAGGAGATGAAATTGTGCAGGCTGACCATAGATCCGGATACCCTGCAAAAACTTTGACACGATGCCCTTCCAAAAATCTAGGCTCGAATCCCTACGGAAATGTAACCAATATTGATCTTTTACACCCTAAATAGAAAAAAAATTGTTTTGGGGGTCCCGGTGAGTCAGTTAATGTGAGATTAGGTTAGACAACTCATTACTCTATCGAAACAACATTATGAGGCCATAAAAGGTCAAATAGGGCCTAAGAGATGAAATAAACTATGTGATTGGAGGAAAAATAGAGGGGGCACCTAGAAATAAGGTCCTACCTCAATTTTGAAATTTTTTGGAGAGATTAGAGAACGGATATTCAAATTAGATGTGTATTGAGTGCAATTATAAAGTCCTAATATGCAATCTATAATGAAAATACACTAAGGAAGGTGCTAAATAATGATGAAATTGCAGACCACCTAGGTGCTTAAAATTTACGATGGTACACATACAAAGTGCATAACAAAAAAGGAAAAAATCCTTAAGTTGAGACTTAACTAGTGTGAATAGGACTCTCCTAGGTAGACTATAAGTTATCTATTTCAACAGTTTCTCTATTTATCCTAGCATAAAAAATATTGTAATCATAGTTATGTATACCCTCTTGGCATAGTTGTTTTCATGAATGTAATGATATGGTGTATGTGTGAAAGCATTTAGTGCATTACAAATCTTTTACAATGGTTTTTTTTTTGTTCCATGTGGGTTATTACAGTTCTAGTTTGTAGTATCATTTATATATGTTTCATGAGTTGTAATATTTGACTATATGTAAATGCAATCTATTTCTATGTATTAATAATTTCCTTTGTATGGATTTAAAATTTGCATAACTTCATCAAAACTAGTATATCATTCAAGACTAGACAAATTTTGTTTTTATATTAGGGCTTTAACTTTTATTAAAAAAAATTTTTTTGTTAATATTTGTATATTAATTTTAATATAGGGTATTGTATAAATAGACAAAATCCCAATCAAAATTTTTCACACTATTAAACTCTTGTGTTGAGGAAAGAGAAGTGTAAAACTATCAATTATTACTATTAAAAGAAAAGCCACCACAGACAACAAAAGTGCACTTTATCATTTGTTTCTTTCTAGATTAGAAAAGGTAGAAAATAAATGTCATTGATGTTAATATTACTAATTTATTTATATATAGATAACAAATTAGAACACAAAATATTTTACACATTTGTCCAAATCAGAAAAACAAATAATTTCATTCAAATTGATTAATACTATTTCATATACAATAAGGATATTTACTATGGTTGTGGAAGTTGACATTGTAGCTACCAACTACATTCTCTTGAGAGTTTATAAATACTTTTTGATAGTTTCATTGTGCATGTTCCATAATTATTACATTCCAATAGATGTCATATGGTTAATGCTTTTTAAAAGCAAGTTTTTAGTGAATAAAACCTTTGAATGTGATGTAGTCAAGGATGGAGAAACCCCAAAGAGATCAGTCTGATCCTTGACTGCATCAAGTGGTATCAAAGCAAGGTTGAAAAAGGGTTTTGCAACTTAGGGTTTTCTTGTGGGGTGACAGTTGAAAGGATCTGACTTACAGCTACTACAGATTGCACAAATAGCCATGATAAATTCTATAGGTGGAGCTAGGAATGTAGATCCAGTTGTCTTTGAATTGTTAAGACAAATTTTTTCCATATTGGAAGAAATAGAGACTACTTAGAGGAGAGGACAACATATAGAAGATGCTAGTGATGAATAAGGAGATGAACAACATTTATATCTAGCTTTTGAAGGAGAAACTAATGAGGCACAACCAGAGTTGAATCGTGAAGAGGAAAGGTTCGTTGGGGATTTGGCTAAGGTCAATAACAGACCTTATTTCAACCCCCCTGATTATCATGGAAAACTAGATGCTGATGAGTTGATAGATTGGATCATAGAAATGGACAAATATTTTTATCTCCAGGGAACAAATGAAGATAAGAAAGTGAAGTATGCCTGTACCAAGTTGAAAGGACATGCATCCCTATGGTGAGAACATTTGCAGATAGATTGACAAAGAAGAGGTTAAGACAAGATCAAGGCTTGGGATTGGATGGTGAACAAGTGAAAATACAAGTTCTTGACTTAGGACTATCAAGTAAGAATTTTTAGGAAGTTGCATAATTTGAAGCAAAGAGACCTAAGTTTTAAAAGTTATAATGAGGAGTTCTACAAGTTGAACATTAGATTTGATGATATAGATGATGAGGCTGAATAATTTTCTCAGTATATTAATGGTTTGAGAATGTCCATACAAGATGAAATTAGTGTGTTGCAGATAAGGAGTGTGGAAGAGGCTTATAAGTGGGCCTTGAAGGCTAAAGAGAAGCTGAATAGGAAGCATGAACAAAAATAAAGAGGCAAAGGATGAAGATTTCAAAGAGGTAGAGGTGTATCTTTAGGAGATCAGGGAAAAAGTGAATCAAAGGTTAAGGAAAATGATTGGTATAAAAGGAATGAAAGGAGATCCAATCGGTATGAAGCGCAAAGTAGTGGTGAAAGGAATAAGTTAAGTGGCACCTATTTTAAATGCGGTGAAGTAGGATATAGAGCCTTTGAATGCAAGCAAATAAACTCTAAGAAGAAACTAGAGGGCAGTAGGAGAACAACATTTTGTGATGAAGATTACACCAGTTCAGGGAAAAAAATGGAACAAAAGAACATGCAACCTTGATGACTAGGAGAATCATGTATCACCCAGAACAAGAGGAGTCTATACAGAGGAAAAATTTGTTTAGAATCATATGTAAGGTGCAAAACAAGGTGTGTAATGTTGTCATAGACAATGGCAGTTTTGATAATATTTCTTAAGAGGAGTTGGTTGACAAAATGAAGTTGTAGAGGATGAAGCATCCTAAACCCTATCAGATTGTATGGATGCAAGATCAACACAAGGTACTAGTAACTCAACAATTCCTAGTTAAGTTCAAAATTGGGAAGTACTATGATGAGGTTTTGTGTGATACTATGCCTATGCATGTGTGTCATATTTTGTTGGGTAGATGATGGCAGTATGATAGGAAAACTATACATGATGGTAGAAAGAATATTTACACAATTGTGGCTAATGGGGTGAAACAATTATTGTTACCTTTAGAGGAACCTCTTAAGAGTGAAGTGTGTAACAATGCATGAATTTTTCTAGTTGATGGGAGGAATTTTTTGGATGGCATGAAG
Source organism: Thuja plicata (assembly GCA_018584345.1). NCBI lineage: Eukaryota > Viridiplantae > Streptophyta > Pinopsida > Cupressales > Cupressaceae > Thuja > Thuja plicata. The sequence continues at coordinate 172,671 of MU227358.1, forward strand.
CATAATAATGTGTATTTTTCTGTAGTACCTAAGGATTCTAAGGAGAATATTTTGGTAGAAGAACATCCTAAGGAAGTTATTGGGTTTTTGAGTGAGTATATTGACATCATATTAGATAATGAACCTGATGGATTATCACTGGTAAGAAACATTAATCATTGCATAGATTTGATGCCAGGAGCTAGTTTACCAAATAATGAAGCATATAGGATGTCACTAGTACAGAGTGAAGAACTCAATAGGAAAGTGCAAGATTCATTGCATAGAGTATTTCTCAGAGAGAGTTTGAGTCTGTATGCAGTAGCTTCTATATTGGAACCTAAAAATGATAAACAATGGAGAATGTGTACTAATTTAAGAGCTTTCAATCATATAAGAATTAAGTACCAGTTTTGTTTGCCAAGAATGGATGACTTGATGGATTGTTTGAGTGGAGATAATTATTTCACCAAGATAGACTTGAAGAGTGGGTATCATCATATTAGAATCAGAGAAGGTGATAAGTGGAAGACTACATTTAAGACAAATGAAGGACTGTATGAATGATTGGTAATTCCTTTTTGATTGTCTAATGCACCTAGTACTTTAACAAGGTCGATGAATAAAGTCCTGAAGAGATTTTTGGGTAAGTTTGTCATTGTATATTTGGATGAAATTGTGATCTTTAGTAAGAGAAAAGAGGAACATTTGATGCATGTTGAACAAGTATTACAGAGGTTGAAGGAAGAAAATTTGTTGATAAACAACTAGAAGTGTTCTTTCATGAAGGAGGAGTTGGTATACTTGGGATTTGTAATATATGTTGAAGGATTGAAGATGGATCTTGAGAAATGGAAAGTCATTTTTCAGTGGCCTACACCAAGGAGTGTTGGAGAAGTAAGATTATTTCATGGGTTAGCTAGTTTCTATCAGAAGTTCATCAGAGATTATTTCATGGGTTAGCTAGTTTCTATCGGAAGTTCATCAGAAAATTTAGCTCAATTTGTGGACCGATGGCTAAGATTATGAGAGGTGATAAAAAAGAGTTCAGATGGACTCATGGAGAACAAAGGAGCTTTGATTTCTTGAAGAGAAAAGGTGAAAAAGAAACTAGTATTAGCTTTACTTGATTTCAATAAGGTATTTCAAGGAGAATGTGATGCTAGTAGAAATGCAATTGGAGCTATCTTGACTCAAGAAGGAAGACTTGTTGCTTATTTTTGTGAGAAGTTGAATGATGCTAAGAAAATGTATACATTGTATGATCACAAGTTCTATGCTATAATGCAAGATTTGAAGAAATCGAGACACTTCTTGTTACCTAAGGATTTTTTACTATATAGTGATCATCAAGCATTGAATTATTTGAGCAGCCAAGGTTAGTTGAATTAGAGATATCTAAGATGGGTTGAGTTTATGAAGAGCTATACATTTTTGTTGAAACATAAAAGTGGTATAGAAAATAAAGTTGATGATACTTTGATTAGTAAAGAAATTTTTTAACTAAGATGAAGATTGCAGTATTGAGTTTTGATGAATTCAAGACCTTGTATAAGAAAGATCTAGATTTTGCTAAATCTTGGAAATCTTGTAAAGAACCTACTGTTGCTCACAAAAGTAAGTGGTTGGATTTATTTATTTAATATGAGATTTTATTCAAGGGTAGTCATTTATGTATACCTAGGAGTTCCATGAGGGATAATCTGATTAAGGAGAAACATAGTGGAGGTTTAGTAGGACATTTTCAAATTGATAAGACAGTTTCTTTGGTCAATGAGAATTACTTTTGGGCATAAGTTCTAAAGGATGTGAGAAAATTTGTACATAATTGCAAGGTATGTCAAGTTGCTATGGGAAGTAGTTAGAATGTGGGGTTTAATACACATTTGAAAGTGTCGGTCAAACGTTGGGAGGAGATTAGTATGGATTTTGTAATTGGATTTCCTAGGGGGTGTGTGCACCAAGTTGTGGACAAAAAAAGTGGACACATCTTTAAAAAAAATCAAATTTCATATAACCTGATCAGGTCATTGAAATTTTGAAATTGTACTAGGCTTGGTAATCAAGCCTTAACAATAGGATTAAAAAATTTGAACTTTCTAAGAACCCTATCAGGTTTTGAGATGTTTCAATTAACTCGACCAGGTTATTAGACATATAATGTTCCTAATAAACTGATTAGGTTATTAGATGTTTCTAATAACTCGATCGGGTTATTAGAAACATATTAGTTTTTGGATAGCTCGTGGTTTAGGCCCTTTCTAATTCCTAAAGCGCAGAGCAAGAGACCCTAGAAGACCAAAAATGTCACAGAACCCGATCGAGATTTGAAGAAAACAATAAATCCTCAATAATTTGCACATTTCCAAGCAATGGTGCCCGGTAAGAAAGGTATGTATTAATTTTTTTGTTGTTTTGTTGTTGTTTTTTTGCATTTTTTATCAAATTAGGTTATGATATTGAATTTTTGTTTTCTTTTAAATTAATTTCATAACAGATTCATCAAACAACCCCAGAAGAGGAAAAATAAATGAAAGACCACCTCCGATAAACCCTCCCCCAAATTCTCCTCATCCACCACCATCGACACCCATAAACCCTCCTCAAAATTCTCCTCATCCACAGCCACCACCACCCGTAAACCCTCCACATGTGCCATTAGATTATGTGAATGTAACACAAGAGGACCTTGTGCAACACATTAACCAAAATAGTGCACAAATTAATATATTGGTCAATAGGTTGAAGGCTTCCAGTCTTCAGCATCACTCTACCCTCGCCACTACATTAGCAAAAATGTCCAATAGTGCAAATGAGGTGTCTCAAGAGGTGAAAAAATGGGGTTCATGGAGGGATAGGTGTCGTACATTTTATGCTGATGGTTTATCATATGAGGATGTGAAAAGAAAAGGCATAGAAAAATGTGACATATGTGCCCTTTTTACCGATCCTAATACTAGCAATTCCCTAGAAGTTAATACAAAATGGTTTCCTATACATTGGTGTGTTCATAGGGGGATGAAATCAACTTTTTGGGATAGGTGGTACATGGTATTTGACCAAACCTTGTAATAATAATGAGGTTCCTTTATATTTTTTGAGGAAGCTATACTATGAGTTTATCATTGGTGAGAATCAGAATTACTTTGACTTTCGTGAGTTCCAGGGTAGAAGGAGAGGCTCTACGTAGGATAGAACTGGGGCACATAGGATTACCTGACCACAAGAGAGGAGGTGTACTATGAGAAAACCCCTCATTCATGTTGTCATCCCATTATTGGTGAAGGAGTCTATGGATATATAGACCCTTCATGTAGCTGCATCATTGACTGATGTCATTATCTAGCATGACACTCAGTTAGTTGGAGAGGATGGACCAATCCCTGTGCCACCTCTATCTTCATCAGATGTGCCATTAGGATCATCCCATCCCGTGCCAGCTCCATCACCATCATATGCACCATTAGGATCATCTCATCCCGTGTGAGCTCCATTATCATCAAATACATTTGCACGATCAGCCCAACCCATTAAGCATATCTGCATCAGTTGTAATGGTATATGTGATGGGGTAGATAGTCAGGAAAGTGCGGATGGTTTGACATCCCATTCATGTGTACATTGCAGAAAAAGATGTCAGGCATCCACTACTAAGGATGTTTCCCTCAGAGATGATCTTTTGCTAATGCTGTATTGTACAGAGCCGATATAAGTTTGTTTAAATTTGTGTTTTAACATGTTATTTTAATTAATTACCTAAATCTATTAAAAGTAAATAAAATTTTATGTATAGAAGAATATAAATTGATACATGACTAATATGCATTGCAGGGTGTAGCTGGTGGTACAAGCACACCAAGGAGTGTTCATTATAGTACACATAGATGGGTAGCTCAAACACCTGAGGTAATGCTTTATAAATATTCCTAAAATAGAATAGTACGTTGTTTTGAAAAAATCATATCTTAATAATTTGTATGGTGGTAACTTAGTTTATGTTTGTTTTCTATTTATTTATGGTCAAATAATTTTTTCTAATGTAATTCAAATCAAGGAATTCACTTCCTTGTCTAGCCATCATGACTCAAATTGATTTGAACTCCCGCCCTCTATCCTTGGACTCAATTCAACCAATGTTGAACTCATACATAGACTCATACCCCAACAAATCACTTATTGGCTTCTAAATCAACCTTGAACATCATTCGAAACATCCAACCATCGTTCTTTTACTCTTATTTTTTGTTCAAAATCATGAATACAATCTCTGATTATTCATTGATTTTGATTATCCTTAGTCCTTCAATACACCTCCATGGCCTTCTAAAGACTCCCAACATATAACATCTAAGACACCTCAAGAACCCCTCAAGATATCACAAGGTCATTATCCTATTGCTCAAAGCACAATCACTTGCTAGTTCAATAAACTTTACTCTTTGGCATTTCACTGTCATACTAGGACAATCCCCATATACTAGTCTATATCTTCACCATAGACAAGAACCCATCTAAAACCTAGGTTCATAAGCACCCCAAATATTTTCATCACTTCCCATACCACCTACTCTAATGCAAGTGTCAAGGGTATGATGATCCAATCATTGAATCCCTTAATTCTCTATAAAGAGTGGCGAACCCTGACCATAGTGTACCAAGTGGCTTATAAGTGCCCAAAATTGAAACTAAGTCTCACAATTGGATCTAAATGATAGAATAATTCTAAAGCCTTGAACTAGAAGATGTCTTGGGTCCCTTTGGCCCAAGAGTGCACTGAGAACATCAAGGGTCTGTAATCTTCATGAGACTCCATGTGCTAGGTGGTGCTCCTACACCACACTCTCAACCTAAAAGCACTCTAAATACCTCCATGCTAAGGGTAAACACACTAAAACATACCCACTACCAGGCTACAATAGTCCCATTACCTGCTGCAAAAGTGGTCCTAACCTTTGACCCCCATGAATACAATCTGGACCATCCTTCTCTAACTGTGCCTACAAATTTGTTAAAGAATAGTCTTGTGTGTAAAAGAAGAGGTCAAAATTTTATATTGTAATAATGGTTCATAAAATTTGATAATAAAATTGTGATAATAGAGTTGTGGAGGATAATAATTTGTGGAATTCAAGTGAATCATAATCTTCATTGTAAACTATTGCTTATATATTTATTTGGTGTTTTATAGGGCTTTTTAGGGGCTCAGATTTCTGAGATTGAGGATGTCACCCTTTTTGCCATTGACTTTGGCTTAGAGAACTATGCGGTATCATTTTTTGCACACCTCTTGTTTATAGTTTTAATTGAACCCATATGGTATCATATTATTTCTCTTTTGATAATTTTGTTTTTGTTAGCCTACCCCACCAAGCTCAAGGTCATTAGGAAAGAGGAAGAAATTAGTGGGGACATTGAAACAAAAAAAGGTATTTGAGTCCAATTTAAGTATATTGTTTGAAATGTATTATGAACATTTCAATGTCATCTATATTGATGAATGCACTTGACTTGTTTATTGTATACATGTAGAATCAATTGGGTTTCACTAAAATGATGAATGCCCCAGACATTGTTGATGTTCAGGAGAGGGAGGAGGTAACACGTTTTCATGTTTACTTTCAATTGCATTCTTGTTTGTTCAAAATATTTTAGTAATCATGTTCCTCTATTAGTATGTCATTTTCTACAACTTTTCATACAGGAATTGGTCATAGTTGCCTCAGATGAGGCGAACCCTTCTCCACTTCCTAGGGATCCCTTGCCTAGCACAGGAGATCCAATTACACTATGCATTTTCTTTTTAGTCCATGCATTTTTTATTTTTTAGTATTTCTTATTTATAACATGTATTTTGTATTATTTTTTCTTTTGTAGGACCCTTCACCACTGCCCGTCATTCCTCTATCTGGCCATTTTTCTTGGAGTCCCTCTCTTCCACTATGGAGCCCATTTCATTTATCAGTCAGCCCAAGCATAAGAGATCCAACTGAGGCTTCAGTATGAAAATTACAACCCAATATTTATGTATTTTGATATTATTTTGAGATAATATATATGGCTTAACATTTGAATTGTTCTTGTGAAGACACTTAGTGAACCAAGTGTTTCTGCAAAGAAGCTAAATTTTGATGATCCACCACAGTCATAGATATATCGAGACATTGTATAGAGCTAGTTGTGGTCATTGAATGACCAAATTTTGTATACATACATACATACATACATATATATATATATATGTACATGTGACATTTGTACATTGTATATATGTGTATGTCAAAATGTACAAATGTCACATGTGTATATGTGTGTGTGTGTGTGTGTGTGTGTGACATTTGTACATTGTATATATCAACCTAGATATAGTTGATGTCATTTTTTGTAACTCTATTATGGATTTGGCATGTACGCCATGTATTGATATGTACGCTGTTATTATTCATTTTGTTATATATGAAACTTCAAATTTGATCCTTGAATTTGTTGGTTGGATGTTTATGTATTAAGTGTATTCTTAGTTCACATCAATTGCATCTATGCATGTATGTTTTGATAAATTAATGTAAATGTGTGTGTACTTCATGTATATTCATGTATATGACTCATAACCTAAATTCATGTGTATGACCTAGGTGAATGACTTAAGTGAATTCATGTCTATGCTTTGTAGTGTATGTACTACATGTTTGCTCCAGGACATAAGAAATTTTATGATTTAAGTGAATTAATTCTTGATGTGCTACATTGTATTTAGATGTATCTTTCATGCTCTATATGTATGCACTCCATTACTTAAGTGAATTTATGTTTGTAGGTGTATCTTTCATGCTCTATATAATGTTCGTTGGGTACACCTGGGAAATTGTAGGGGTCTTTGGTGCAGGGCACCCAAGCAAAACCAGAAATGGATAGAAGTCTTCATTGGTTCATCTTCACATATTTTTAATCATGGTTAGATCGTAGAGATCAACCATTCATTTTGAGTAGATTGGTCTCATTGTAAAGTCAATCCATCTAAGGTGTCTTTATAAACCTAAGGTTGATTAGACTCATGACCTATGATAAGATAATTAGGTTTTATTTTTTTGATCTAATAAAGCTCCTACTATATGATCTAAGGGTCTTCTAAGTCCTTTCAATAGGTCTAGAGGTCCTAATAGCAATATTTTCCAACATTTTCAAAAGGTGCACAAAAAGTTGCAGTGTTGCTCAGTTGAAAGTTGCTCAATGGTGCATCTTTCAAACCGTTCATCATGAGACCAAATTGTCAGATCCATCAGCTCTTTTTGGCCATGTAAATGCTAGGGGAGACCCTTTTTTTCTTGCGAACCATCAAGAACATTCTGACGCAAGTTGGACCAAAGTGTTCCCAAGGTGTACTAAGCCAAATTGGGCAGTGATATTTGGAGAGCCATATCTTGGACCTCGTGAGAGATATCAGAGATTTGTGAAGTGTATAAGGAGTATATTGGTAAGGCCTACAAGCATGTTTCTTAGTTTTAGGAGATTCCATTTGAATTCCATTTTCTGACCCGATCTCGGTTGGTGCAAAAAGTTGCAGTGTTGCTTAGTTGAAAGTTGCTCAATGGTGCATCTTTCAAACCATTCATTGTGGAACCAAACCGTCACCTCCATCAGCTCTAGTTGGCCGGGTAAATGCTAGGGGAGACCCTTTTTCACTTGCAAACCATCAAGAACATTCTGGCACAAGTCAGACTGAAGTGTTCCCAAGGTGCACTAAGCCAAATTGGGCAGCAATTTTTGGGGAGCCATATCTCAGACCTCGTGAGAGATATCAGAGATCTGTGAAGTGCACAAGGACCATATTGGGAAGGCCTACAAGCATGTGGATCAGTTCTATGAGATTCCAATCGGATTCCATTTTCCAACCTGAGCTTAGTTGGTGCAAAAAGTTGCAGTGTTGCGCAGTTGAAAGTTGCTCAATGGTGCATCTTTCAAACCATTCATCGTGGGACGAAAGCATATGCTCCATCGACCCCAGTTTGCTGGGTAAACACTAGGGGAGACCCTTTTTCTCTTGCAAACCACCAAGAACGTTTCAACACAAGTTAGACCAAAGTGTTCCCAAGGTGCACTAAGCCAAATTGGGCAGTGATTGTTGGGGAGCCATATCTCGAACCTCGTGAGAGATATCAGAGATTTGTGAAGTGCAAAAGGACCATCTTGGGAAGGACTATAAGCACATGGGTCAG